>JASFDH010000863.1:0-18655 GCA_036937195.1 Nidularia pulvinata
AACTACATACAGACCATTGCTCTCGGCCCGCCTATCCCGGAGCATCTGTAAACTTCTGTGAACGCACTAGAACGGATAGGGATGAGATCCAATATAAATGCGCCAAGCCCCCGCATTTTCGAAAGCGTACTCGAAGTTTGAATCCGCTTAGTCAATTGTAAGCTTAGAAAATCACCAGATTCAACTAAGTCTCAATACGTATCCTCAGCGGCACGTTTCAAGATGCCATGATTCACCAACTGTAGTAACAGCGGACAGTACTTAGTTTTGTCTGTGCGGAGAGCAGGGGAATAGTCAGCATGACCAAGGCTCTTCTTGGCAGGCGGCTCAGGTATTCCCTCCATACAGTGGTCAATTCGGATTGAAAATTCACCGGTAGGCAGTGACTACCGAAGTCCTAAACTTCATGTCAGATGTCTATCTTCAGTATAACGTCTTCAAGAAGGATGATGCTAACGGCTCAGTATGCGATGTCAACAAATTGATAACTTATCCAGATATCGGTTTTCAAGACATTGCTAACTAATTAGTGCGTTGAAATGATACGCAGAGGAAGAAGACCTGTTATTTAAACGTCAATAACACTCTCATAATACGCAGCTCAACTGTTGAAAACAAAAAAAAAAATGAATGATGTGTTTTTAAATCTCCTGAGAATGAGTAAACGATGTCAGAAACGAGCTCCGGGCACGAGGTATATCTTGCGGAAATCAACGCTCATATGTTGTTTTTGTTTCGAGGAGCTGGAAAGCTCGCAATTCTCTGAACTCTATTGAGTTTAAATTTCAAGCTTCAAGGGATTCGAATTATTTAAAAGAAGCTGTAGTTCTCCTAAAGCTCCTCAGGCTGGTCCTTCACAACTTTTTCACTCATTTTCCACCTTTCTTCAAGTTCAATTACCTCAATGCGCTCGTCGCGCATATTTTATTTCTTCTCTACTTCCATTATTCTTTCTGCTTTCGATGGCGTTCTTGTACTAACTGCTCCCGTCAAGGCTACAGAGGTGAAACAGTCGAGCGCCACTTACCGGAGCAAAGCTACTCAGAACAAGGACATGTACGACTTGGGTATGAAGCCGGGAATAGTCAAGAAAGTCCCGGTAAAGGCAAAAGTATCGGGTGCATATCACGCAGGTGTGTCTTCTGAATGAATGATGGTCACTGAAGAGGTTTTTAATGAGAATAAATAGATCACATCTTTGAAGCGCAAAGCTTTGGTCACAATGCTCGATAAAGCGAAAATTACGAAGGCGTGAGTCTAATCATAGAGAGAAAAATGATTCAGACTTTCACAAAGAATGCGTAATATTTAGGAAAGTCGGAGATGCGAAATGGAAAGAGATGAAGTTCGCGCTTAATTCTCCAGAGAACTCAGTGATGGTACCCGGAAACGTTAACATGGCTGTAAGCAGGGTATCTTTATTCAGGATACATTTGCATACTGATGTGTTCATATTTATGATTATTAGAGAGGACGAATTTGCAGAGCTGGGATAACCGGGTGCACTCCCAAGCCGGAAGACGTGCAGTTGGCGCAGAATTATATCAAGAAAACCCAGGACAGGGCGAAAGACACTGCAACTAAACTGGACACGATTTTGGGCACTGTGAGTATTTGAACCTGACTTCTTTTTGCCAATATTGATTGGTGAGGACGTGACTTAGGGGAATATTGTGCAGTCTCAACACGCTAATATGATGTCCACGGCAGGACTTAGAAGAAGAGCCTCGTACTGAGCGAGGAATACGAAGGGTAATACATATAGCAGTGACCTTATTAGCTCCCTTAAAGTACACCACTGTCGTGTTTCCTTATTTAGTTGACTGCTTTCCTTTTATGAATGCATCTGTTCTCACATCCGGGACACGCTTTCGCGGTGAATAATTGGACTCCGAGCACTGTGAATAAAAAGCAGGACCGCTCAGACTCAAACATCTATTCAGCGATTACCGGTCCCATAGACGCCAGAACCGGGTGCGCCCGCCTGAGATAATCTCGCGCGTTGCTGCCCGTGTTCTCTCCCAACGCGTCGCGCGAGTGCTTGGAAGAAAAATAAGGTGTCCGTTCCCAGAAGTTATAATGTGACTAAAAATACAGTGGGAGTACCCATTCCATGGTATATACAATTGTCTATTAGCCGACGTCCATGAACCACCGTCCATTGTCGAAGGTCCGTGGTACGAGTTTGTACGTCTATTCTCCAGAGGGTATGGCCCGCCATACCGTGGAGGGTACAATTGGCGATATGGTGTTGCTCTATCCCAATAATGCCGTACATAGGATATCACGGGTGTAGTTACGACGAGGGAAATCCGATAAGGAGTGGAAGGGTCAGATAAGGCGCCATGGAACCCATGTGCGCTGTAGCCCAATTATGTGGATCTACTTCGTCTGTGTAGCAAGCGTGAGTGGCGGTTCTTTAAACGTAGAAAGACAAACTACCCCAAGACCGGCGACAGCTCCGCTGAAGACAAAAGAGACCACCACCATCACCAGCTCAGACCTCACATACAACTGCTGATGTGCGCCTTCGGCGCCGCGTGGAATGAACGGACGAACTCGAACTGGGGGCCCGTCTCCGGACTGTGCGGATAGCGCTTGCACTTCTCGACGGTGCGCCACTCCCTATCAATGATCTCCAGTGCCTCCTCACCGGTCTTGGCATGCTCGCTCTCAACGAGCCAGCACCCAATCACCATTCCGGTGCGACCGATGCCCCCGCGGCAGTGTACGGCGCTAATTCGGCCCCGGCGCTCGTTGTCATGGAGCACAGCAAGTACACTGTACATGTACTCGAGAGACTCGGGGAGGCAGCGGTCGCGAATGGGGAAACGATGGTATTCGACGGTGGCGGGGTCGATGCTGAGGAGCATGGCGCGCTGGGAGAGGATGCAAGTGTAGGGGAGGAGCTCGCCGCTCTCAGTGAGGTCGATAAATGTGCGCACGCCGGCGCGGAGGAGAGAGTCGAGCTTGGGGCGACTGGGGTTCTTCGGTGTCCATGGGTACTCGCAGGCGAGGAGGAGTGGCGTAGCCCAGTAGGAGTTGGGGATGGGACGCGGGCAGACGGCGGAGAGAGGCCTAGGGCGGTCGACGGGTGACAAAGCGTGCAGCTTAAGCTGGTCTTCTTGCATATCCTCTGGCCGTTGTATCACGACTGCGGATAAGTTCGCAGCTGAAGATCGCCGATAGGCTGAGGTAGACATGGTTGGCAAAGAGGTCTCGATACAGTGTTGTATAGAGTGAAAGAGCAGTTACTGGTGCGTAGCAACCACGATATCGATTCAGCACAAAGCAGAGTAGATAGCAGTACTACTAGTAGAACTTACAAGACAAGAGAGGACCTCGATGGGAAGGTATAGGTTTAACTTAAGTATGTAGAACTTGGGAAGGAGAGTAGTGGGATGGTGGTGGTCGGATCAACCGATGCGGCAGTTTTGACCAGCACACGACGAGGAACAGGACAAGCAATGTATTATTAGTCATCAGATCTTGATCGAGCTCTGACGCGTGTTGGGCCCCATGGCGAGACCGCACAGCCACACTCCAGCCAATCATATCGAACGGTTCACGAAGAGTCGAGGCCTGGTGAATGCTGCCAGCTGTATGGAAGGCTTCCAATAATTCTTCAAAAGCTTCGAATCCAGACTCACTGACGCTCAGCTTTCCATGGTCGAAAAGGTACAAGCTTCAATGCCGCACCGACGGAGCGATGCTCGCGCCACCGCTCACGCGCTCGCATCATTCCTTAGGTGCTTGCATTTCAGCTTGTGGTCAAAAAGGTATTTATATTTATTATATCACGAACCGGGAACTATTTTTGAATGTACTTTTGTATATAGAACACATACGTCATCTAGGTTGGCATTTTTTACTCATACGTCAGGGACGCCGACTCGATGAGCAGCCAAAAATGACTTGTATAAAATGACTACATTATATTCGATTTTGCGTTGACAGAGAAGATAAATGGTGATAAAACCAAGACAGACTTGGATTGACTTATGCTCAGGACAGTACAAGATCCCGCAAAATTTTCTCCTGTGGTTGAGGGACCTTTAGTGTTATGTCTACAGGCATAATGATAGTGAATCGCCGCTTGTCTTGCAATGGGAATCCCAACTTCTTAGCTACGTCAATGAACCCATAATTGACTTCATAGTTTTTCTCAACAGTGACCTAGAAGATGTAGAGGATTCCATCGACCAAAATGAATGAACGAAGGGCCTTTTGATTCGAGTCTTGAGGAATATGTAAAATGTTGATTCAAGAGACTCCATTCCGTTCTCGTTGTATTCAGCGAGACCTTGCGGCTTGATGTGGACTTGACGGAACTTTTCTAAGACCTTCTGACGAATTGCTTCCAGATATTCATTGCGAAAGTTCGAATTCCAGACGAACTCTTGCATGGGGATAGAGATGGCTCGGAATTGCAACCGAAGGTGCCGGAGCTTTCGGAACAAATATCGACCGAACAACACTGGGAATCACTTGCGCTTTCCTCAGTGAAGAATTAAACAACATTCAGCGGAAATACTATATTATGTATAACGAGGAAACTACATTTGAATCTCAAGAACACGGTATACTTTGCCGAATTTCCCTGTCCTTAAGTGCATGCCGTCGCGGTAAGATTTTGAGGGCAGTACCCAGCATCAGGATCACCGGCCTCGGTTAATATTCCATCCTGATAAAACATTGTCATAAATCAGAGTTGGCAACGAGCCTGGAAGTGGGAAAATGACGGACCTCAAGGTCATAAAAGCAGTAAGTTTGACCATACTCTAGTCCTAAGTCGTATCTATCAAACAACATTGAATAAGTGTCATGGGCAGCTTGCTTCGAACCTAATTTTGATTACTTACCCACAGAACAGTGTCTTATCAAATGCATACTCGACGGGAGCCACGCTCTCGCTGTTGTTCTGGATTGTCGGGCATTTGAAGCAAGAATCTTGGGCCTTGACGGAGGCAAAAACAAATAATGGGACGACCAGGGGGACAAGAGCCGTGAGAGTCTGGAAGTAACGCATAGTGAAATGACGATGGGGCGAGGTCTTGGACGATACAAACCAAGTGAGGGAGTTGCTAAACTCGCTGCGGTGCTTTATACTTTCTCGCTGAGTGCTGAACCGAACGCGAGTTCGGGCCTTGATCGCTTGAACTGAAGAGAGCGAGGAAGGAAGCAGCATACCTTTTTGGCTGAGTGGACGGGTGGAGTAAGTGATAGACTATGGTAAATACATATCTCATGTCCACTAGAAGGCCATGAGGCCGAATAGCGTTGCACTGACGCATTAATGACTCGATTGCGATCGAAGTGCACCATCTAAAATGAAGAATCTAGTTGAATATATATCCTATTCAGAGCAGTCGGAACTTACGCTTTGATGCAACGATATGAAAAATGTACGAGCTGATTTCTATCTCTGCACCACCGATGTACTAGCCCCAGCAATGGAGCACAAGAATCCGGCACCCTTTATTAAGTAATATATTGGAGCTGGCTCACAATGAGACATGAACTTTCATCCAGATCGGCCGACCTTCAAAGTGGGCCATCCTTGATTTACAGTAAAGTAAGTACATAGGAGTACATCTCCAGTGGCGAATTTCGTGGTCTGTCTTTACGCGCACATCGAGTCAAGAACTTTAGGACAGAGACCATCGTCTTTATCGTTAACGAGATGGCCCTCCTGAGAAAGGCCCGATCATGAATCAGCTTTAAGCACTAGCTCAAAATTGAAAAATGACTTACGAAAAGCTCGTAAGTGCAGGATGTTTGATTATCCGCAGAATATCCTGGCACAGGATATCTTTCAAAGACCGCCAAATGAACAACGTTTACAGCTTGTAGTATCAAATGACGTACCCGCAAAATAATGTCCCGACGAAGCTGAGTTGAACGGGGGTAATGTCCTCCTTGTTTGGGAGAGTCGGACATTCGAAGCACGTTGCTCGGTCCTTTGCGGACGCGAAGATGGCAAAGGGAACTAATAAGAGGGAAAGAGCAGCGAGAGCTTGGAAATAGTACATAGTACAGTGAGGAAGGGGCAGTATATTCAACAGTAGTGAGGGACTTGAAGGCCTCAGGAAAGTAGGTTCTTTATGACTCGTTGTTTGATGCATCTGGGCGCAAGTTTCATCGGCTATATCACTAGAAGCGAACGGGAAAGACGAAGGAGAAGTTTTGAGTACATGCTGCATAAAGAATATGCGGAACTTACGTCTTCGAACCACTGCTGCCTGTCTTCGAAATGACAACACACGAGCCATAACTTTGGTGATCACAAATGAGGCTTGAGATGGCTCAGAACAAGACTTGGAAGCTTGGCCATTGGCCTTAAAAGCGGACTATCCTTGATTTTCATTACAAGTACATACATTCATGAATCCCGTTTTGATGCACCATTGCTATGAAGGCTACCTCAAAGAATCCCCCGTAGCTGCTTATCCTCTTCGAACGTCTTCTTTACCTACCGGAAAACGATCTCGTCAGCTTCTAACGCATGGTGGATCAGAACAGAAAGCGTACCTCAGCAAAGAACTTATCATCCGTGAGTACCCGCAGGCCGGTAGCGGCGAGCGCCTTCGTCACGTCCAAGCATGCATAATGTGCAGCGACGGTTGCGGCTGCTTGCTCGAAGGCGGGTGTGTGGTTTCCTCCGTCTTTTACAGTAGGGATTGCTATGTACATCCGCAGATGATAGTCAGAGCCGGGCAGCACAGTCGACAGCAAGAAAAGGCGCACCGAAACCGGGGTGCAGGGAGGGCAGAGCTATGAGGCGAAAGGCTCAGGATGGATTTCTTTGCAAGCATTTTAGTAGCATACCGTAGGTGACATTGCCCTGCGAAGCAGTATTAGTGAGACGTTCAAAGAGTCATACGATTTCCACTTACAAAGTCTGTCGATGCACTCTTAATACCCCACTCGTAGTCGATACCTCCATACTTGTTGAGAACGACGTTGGCAACCTCTCCACCTGCAGGGCTATTTAATCGCTTTCTCCCAGTTAGGTGAAACAACCAACCTAAGGCCTTATTCTGGCGCAGATCATAAGTAGCACCTTGGTAATCGATCTTGACTTCGCACCCAGTAGCATGGGCTGCTGCTCTTTGCACCATAGATATCAGCGTTGAGCTCGGCGTGTTATGGATACATAGCTTACTCGAAGCAGGGCGTGACGCGCTTTACGGTCTCTTGCATCTCCACCCTGGTGGGAGCGCGCACATAGCAGCTGGATAGAGTCATGTGTTAGACAACGCGAGCAATCTCAATATAAATTGAACACACATGAACTTAGCATAATCAGGAATGACTGTCGACGCGGTGTTAATATGAAAACTACTTGCAAGTCACTCCAGAGAGAATAGACGCACTATTTGGCGCCCAATCTTTGCCCTCGAAAATTCCATGAACCCGATGAGTCGGGCGCAGTTGCTGTCGGAGAGCGGAGATGTTGTTATATCCGAGGACAGCGGCATCCAGCGCATTTTTGCCCTCCCAAGGGGAAAGGGCTGCATGTGCTCTGATTGACGGGTGAGCTGAGGATTCTCGACATGAAGAGAGGTTGCCTACGTGTGTCCGTAGTATTCAACCACGATGCGCTGGAGAGCAAGGCAGCTGCTGAGACTGACTGAGCCGATAGGTCCTGGGGCCGGGTGGCACCTGGATTGGGTATGTCAGACAAGGGCCCCACGATAGGACATCAATTAGAGCTCACGCACATCAAGCAAGCATCCATATCTTCGTAGGCACCTTTCTCTAGGAGGATGACTTTGCCTGAGCCTCCTTCCTCCGCTGTTTGAAATAAGAGTTAGTGGAAGTATGTCTCTCTAAGGGGAAGGAGCGGACCTGGAGTGCCGAGAAGAGATATCTTTGCTGATATATCGTGTTTTTCGAGTGCAGCCTTGATTGAAATTGCCACTGCAACACCTATGGAGAAACATTAAGCCAAACATGCTAACTTTACTCTATGGAAAGAATTGCCTGATATGCCGATGAGGTTGTGACCGCATGCGTGTCCAATTCCTTTCAGTGCGTCCATCTAATGTCGCGTTAAAATCTCATGCTAAGAGCCCATGAAGGAATTTGCGCACCTCAGAGTTGATTCCAATCGTCCTTCCTCCTGTTCCATGGGAGAAGGTAGCTCGCCAGGCAGTGGGGAGATGGTACTTTCTTTCAACTTTGAAGCCATGTTTCTCCATGAAAGTGGTATATACGTCGTGAGCGTGGCTAATTTCAGCATCAGTAAATGATCCACAGATCGCAGAAGATTAATGTGCGTACTATTCTTCAAATCCAAGTTCCGGGTGGGCTGAGGAACGTAACTTGTCGTCAGTCTGGCCAACTCACCTCCGAGAAAGTATCGTCACTACGCACTACGAATATCCAGACTGAGTTCCCTTAATTCACTATCCAACTCCTTGATTTTGGCCTCGACAGTCTCCAGGATATCTGGTCGATAAATCTCCGTCGCGCCAGGATGCTTGGGCGTCGGCTGCTCCTTGTCATCTGGATGCCATACCTTTCCTAGACCAGCAGGTGCGGTGGATTCAGAAATGCACATTGTAGAGAGGAATAGAGGAGAAAAGGCGCTGAGGCTGGGAATAGCTGTTCTACATGTTCACGGTCATACACCATGAGGCATCTACCAATGTTCCGGCGTTAAGGTTTACTGACTAGATGTTATGTCCGATAGACGCACAGTCAATCGCGCACGATAAGCAGCGCGTATTACTACTTGGAAGACGAAATCTGCTGCCACGGGTCTACCCCGCGTACGCAGGGCACCTACCTTCTTCTTTTCTATCCTCGAATTATTTTATCTCAAGTTTCTCCCTGCGAACTTTCAGCACCCAGAAAGAGACCCGCACTATCATGGCTACAGAAACACAGTTAGCAGAGTTCATTGCACGGCAGCGTGTTCTCTTGGCAAAGGAGCGCGATGCAGAAATCGAACGTAGCTCTCTGCTCCTCTCGAACTGCAGTCCAAAGCTTCTAGAGCAGAAGGGTCTATCTCTGGGAGGATTAGGTGTTACAAGCCTTAGCATCGGTCTCGGTGGCAAAACGTACACTCTTTCCACTACCAATGCATCGAGAAGTGGTTCTGATATTAGTCAAAGGGCAGACTAGTGGAATTGGAGCGCCCCACGGCATACCATTCGACTCCAATATTTCCTCCTCATAATTTGAGGTGAGTTATTTCTCTCATTCGTTCAAATCCTCTGGGACAGAGGTTGACATGATTGAATTCATGTAGACCTGGCGATTTGGCTCGAATCGAAGCCAATATTTCTTCCAGTGCTTCAGCTAAGAAGCCAAAGAAGCCAGCGTCCCCTGATACCGAAGCATCGGAGGCTGAAGGAGTCGTGTATAAAGTGATTATCTTCAATCCCTCTAACAACAATATCTCAATCCGTCTTGCAGGTTTCTGACACTCGTATTGTCATAGCAGTCGAACCATCTGAATCATCTTCAGGAGACCTTGATCTTCCTGAGCGCTGTCGTGTTGTCAAGCTTGCCAATAGTGTCACTTATGATAGGTATAGCACAAGATATCGCTCTCGTATGTTAATTAATCTCCTATTCAGAATGGAAAAGGCGATAGTTCAGCTAGAAAAGACAGTCATTGTACGTTCTCCGGATATCCCTCTCCTTTCCTCAAAATTAACCCTCTTAGGGAAATGATAAATCGAGCGAACTTACACCTCTAATCCAAGTCCTGATGGGTATGAACTCGCCATCAAAGCGGATCTCCCTCCCGAGCATTTCATTCTTCAACCCGAACCTCAATCCAAGCCAAAAAGAGGCCGTCAAGTTTTGTCTGGAGTCTCCCGAAGTGGCATGTATCCACGGACCGCCGGGTGCTGCCTCCTATCGTTATTATTACTTAATTGTATATTCAAGCTCCTTTAGGTACCGGAAAAACACACACCCTCATCGAGATCATCCGCCAGTTCACGACAGTGACCCCCACCAACCCTAAACCACAGCGCTTGCTCGTATGTGGTGCGTCCAATCTTTCTGTGGATAATATCCTCGAGCGACTACTTGCATTGCCTGCCCCGGAGAATGCCGAGAAGCTCAAAGTAACGCGAATCGGACATCCCGCTCGGGTGATGGCGCATGAAGGCATCTTGGACTCGACATTGGAAGTAAAGGCTACGAGGACTGAGCAGGTGAATGATTGCGGTGATTCCAGTATGCAGGGGTCTGATGGCGATTGGCATTAGGCGGCTCTGGCGAAAGATGTGAAAAATGAGCTGGAAACTACGCTTGGTATACTGTCTGGAAAGGGAAAGGGCGTGAAGGGCAAGGGCCCGCGAGGTGCCGAGCGGAAGAAGCTGTGGGACGAGGTAAAGGCCCTTCGAAAAGAGTATTTTTCTATTGAGCTCGTTGCGTTGAGGAAAGATTGATAGCTAATGTCTGCTTAAGGTACCGTCAACGCGAAGGAGGTGTCGTGAAATCTGTACTAGGAGAGTCCCAGGTACATATTCCGACCCTACGACCATACAATATCACTAATGATCTTACCAGATAATTCTAGCAACATGTCATTCCTCTGGTGGACGGCAACTCCGCAATCATGAATTCGATATCGTGATTATCGACGAGGCCACACAAGCTCTAGAGGCTGTGAGTTAGCCTAAGTTGATATATCCAACCTTTCTCACGCCGCTGTCTTCTCAGGTCTGTTGGATACCGATTTTCAAGGCCAAGAAGCTGATTCTTGCCGGAGATCCGATGCAGCTACCGCCAACGATCCTCTCTCTGGATGAAGGCAAGAAGAAGACCAAGGATACTTCCGCGAAATCTAAACGACTAGGCGATAAACCTATCCAAGCGAAATCTTCTGAAGTTTCGAAATTAAAGGATAATACAGCGAGGGAGCAGCCAGCACAAGACAGTGCTGCGAATAGTGATGCGGAGTCGGACATCTCCCAAGACAATGATTCGGACGAGCTGGCAGAGGCAGCTGCTGAGCTGCAAGTCACCTCCAAACCCATGCCAGCGCCTCGTCGTCCTCAGCTATTACCCCCGCGCACCCTCGAAACCACCCTCTTCGAACGGCTTGAGAAGATGTACGGACCTAGTATAAAGCGCATGCTAGAAGTCCAATATCGGTGCTTCATCTCCGTTTCTAATCTAACTTCCTTACTCATTTTCTGCCCTTTTGACATAGAATGCACGCTCAGATTTGCACATTCCCTTCCAAAACCTTGTATCACTCGAAACTTCAGTCGCACGAATCCGTAGCAGAGCATCTTCTGGATGATCTTCCGAATGCACAAGTGGAGGACGAAGAGGACGCGAAGGAGCTTCTGCGGACTCCGGTGGTTTTCTTTGATACTGCCGGGTGTGAGTACTTCGAGAGGGTGGATGGAGATGGAGATGAGGGAAGTAAGTGTAATGAGAATGAAGCTACCGTGGTGAAGAACTGGGTGGAGAAATTGGTAAGCTTTTGTATGAACCTTCTTGTACGTTGCTGATCTCTTACGGATCTTTACAGGCAGAAGTAGGGATTCTACCTTCTCAGATCGCTATCATCACACCGTAAGTACAGCGTTATTTGCTAGCCTTTTATGTTGTTCTTGACGGTACCTTCCATCAGATATCAAGCACAAGTAACACTCTTGACTTCGCTTCTCCGTCCGAAATACGGCCCTAGCCTCGAAATTGGGACAGTGGACGGAATGCAAGGAAGAGAAAAGGAGGCTGTGATCATCAGTCTCGTTCGAAGCAATGATACCGTATGGCAATACTTTCATTTATTTATCGGATTAAACTCATCAACTCTCTCAATAGCGTGAGGTTGGATTCCTGAAGGAGAAGAGAAGAATGAACGGTAGGCTTACCTTATAGGTGTTTCTAAGAAATGTAATTGACATGTACGTTTCATAGTGGCCATGACACGAGCAAAACGACATCTAGTAAGTGATGAACTGTAAAATGCCTCGACTTGTTGACGGTGGACTCTTGCTAGTGTATCGTTGGCGACTCTTCTACTGTTTGCCACGGAGGCAGCTACCTTAAGAAATGGCTAGCATGGTTAGAAGCGAACGCCGACGTTAAATACGCGGGACTGGAATAGTTGGGATAACATCAAGAACTGTAGTGTATATAGTAGTGTATTTCATATCGTACAGTGTAAGTATCATGCATGATGGAAATGGGTATAGCGTGTGTGTGATACCCTGAAAAAGACCCTTCGCATAAGGATATATCCACCCTAATATTCATCGACATCCGACAACGAAGCATATTCTGACACAGACCGGTCATCCTCGTACTCCTGCACAACTTCCCTCATCGCGAACCTCATGATTGGCGTGGTCGGTACCAGCTTCGGCCCCACAACGTCCATGACCTCTTCATAGGGATCAACAGGCCCTCTCCCCAATTCGTGCTCCGAAACAGCGACCATCTCCTCTTCATCGATCGGTGGCGGAGGTCCATCAGGTATATCCAGATCCACCGCCGTCGCACTGCTCCCTGCTCCAAACCTCATCCCAATCCCTGCCCCTGCGCCCGACCCTGCGCCGGACGCAAGAGGCTGTATCCCCCCGTGCTGGCTCCTCACCCTTACTTCCTCTCCCTGCTCCCTCGTCACTGTCTCCGTCCAGCGCAGATCCAGCACGCGCCCCTTCACCATCCCGTCCACGGCGCGCACCCCCAGCTCACGGCACAGATGGAAGTACGGAAGGTACGCCGTATCCGGCTGTGCGAGGCGGCTCATCACCTTCAACAGCTGCATCGCGCTGAACTCGGCCGCGTACTGCCCGGCCACCATAGAGACAGAACGGTCGTCGTCCATCGCATCGCCGGGCCCGCGCGGGTGTGTGATGGGGGAGTAGATCTTGAATCCGGCGGGGCCGAGTCCGGGGTGGAGGGTGTCGGTTGTGCTAGAGTTCCCGGCACGTGCGGGGTCTTCGTTCTGTGCTCCAGGGGATTGGGAGGAATGGATAATGTGCAGATTTAGCAGGGCGTGTGCTTGGAGGAAGTGTGAGCTTTGTTTTACTGAAGGAAGCAAATGTCAGATGTATGCGGGCGTATGAAGGTTGAAAGATCAGCGTACCGTCAAGTGTGCCGCTGGAATTGACTAGAAAGCCATCATGTTAATCTTTCGTACCAGTTATAAAAAAGCACTAAAAGCGCACCATAGTCTGTGATATAATCATGCCAATGCGCCAGCTTCCCGCCAAACGCATCATACAGGCTCTCAAAATCCAATCCAGCCCGCAGCCTCTCCGGAACACGGGGAAGCACCCGCTCGCGGAAGTACGCTCTTGTCTCTGCCTTCGAGCAATCACCAACCGTGATTATCTACGATAATATTTGAGCTCATATTTGAATCTACGAAGATGGGCAAGCCCTACCTTGCAGTGCTGCATGACGTTCAGCTGCCGGAGCCACGTCTGGTAGAAGGGATCGCTCGTAGCATGAATGACGTGGCACAACCTATCTTGCTTGGTCAGGACGAGCATAGAGTCCAAGAGGCACTTCATCGTCTCGGTGGACTGGATGAGGGCGGGTCTGTATTGCAGTAACATGTGAGAAAGTCGTGATCTATAGTTCACCGACGAAAAGACACTTACAGTTTGTGCGCTTCATCGAAGAAAATGACCTGCCGAGCCAGCTTTTCAGTATCGGGATATTGAAAATTCGAGAAGAAACACCTACCGGCATCTTCTTGACGGGTGGCTCCTTCCCCTTCTCCGCTTGCGCCGCATTTTCACCTGTAGTATCTCTCCTAGAGTCCTGACTCTTTCCCTTGCTCCTTCTAAAGCCCCATCTTCTGCTGTGACTGTCAGCGCCGGCCACACGTGTCTGATCAGAAGGCAAGCTGCTATCGGACTCTTGTCGACGCGGTTGATCCTTCTGACTGTCCTTATTCTCCGCCGGACGGAATTCCCAGTATTTTAAGAGGGAGCTCTTTCAGATATGAGGTTAATAGAGATCCTGGTGAAGAGAAAAGTGAAGCTCGTACTTGGAACAGTTCCATTAATCGTGCGACATCGCTGGTCTTCACGTGTCGCCCTCTCCCATCACTGGCTTCAGTCACGCGACGTTCGACATTAATCCTGTCGTGCTATAACATTTTCGCATTGAGAACATCATCTACGAGCGGGTTCATGAAATTTACCTTGAAGCTCCAAGCCTCCTTCTCAAAATCCTCATACCCTTCCATGTTCTTCGCAATTTCTTCGAAGTATTGCTCCATCTGCTGGCTAAGGCTTAAATATAAACTTGCAAGGTCTGCAAAGCCCGCGATCCGCAGGTCAAAATGCAGAACATGATATTGTTCACGAGAGAGGACCTCTCGCAGCAGCGCTGTCTGTGTCATCATGAGCATCTTGCAAAAGATCGATAGTAAATTACGATTCATACCTTACCAACAGAGCTTGCACCAAAAAGTACGGTGAAGGACGGTTCTCCCTCAAGAGCCCGTTCCACAGCAATTGTTTCTGCCTTGCGGGGGAAGAAGCCAGGTAATCGAGAAAATGTATGTTTCGTGCGCAGCTGTGCACGTTCACGATTTTCCTCGATTTCCCTGCGTGCCTCGTCTAGAAGACGCTTAGACTCAGTAAGAGAGCGGAGCGTCTCTGCCGGCTATAATCATTATTATAAGTAGCTGAATCATGGCAAGGAGCCAAAAACTCACATTCGCTAGTACACCAAGGATTTCGCCCATTCCAAAAAAGTTCCTCTTGTGGATGTCCGGGGTAATGTAGGAGTTTCGATGACGAGGAATGTTGCTCCTAAATAGCCAATGTATGGACGGTATATTGCTGCGGGACGTAGGATGACTGTGTCTTCGTAACTGGCGTTGGCGAGTGCTCATAGGACTTGCTATCGTGTTGTGGTCGCGGTGTGGTATCCTGAAGCGAGTCCGAAGGTGCAAGTTGAGCAGAGACGATAAGTAGGATAAGTAGCGTGAGGGGAGAGGGCAAGGTGTGAATCGCAAGATATGCAGAGCGAACATGTGCGTACATGTATGAGGGTGTTGTGCGGGATCCTGAATTGTACATTAACATGCTGCTTGGTGTGGTATTGCACAGCGGTGGGCCTAAAGCTGCACGATGAGTATGCGCTTGCCGCGAGGCAAGCTCGAGGACCGATTGCATTGTCATGTCCGCGTGTAATGTGCCAATGATACCGTTCACTTGATGAGTATGGAATCGCGGCAAAGTTCGGGAGAGTCAAGGCAAAGTCGGCATGTTATTGAGCCCGAGTTAGACGTTGACGGCGTCGACTTCAGTAGAGTTGAAGACGTCCAAAGTAAAGCAGTAGTTCAAGCGAAGTCACTCCCGTCACCACGCGTGGGCAGTCGATCGTGATTCGTGATCGCACTTGCCGATCTATGCCGAAATACAAGATATTCACACGCTCTTGTCGCTGTCCGGCGTCAACAATTGGTCAACAATACGTCACTTTCTTCGCGCTCTTGAAGTGCTATACATCCACAATCTTCAATAAATATTACAGAGGCGAAAAGACTTAGTTCATCACTGATCGCCACGAATCTATAATTAGGGTATGTGTATGAAGATATCCATCCAATCACCTTGGTACCCAAAGCTGTGTTGATCATTTGTATCACCACTCGCATGCTGTGCACTTATAAAACCAAGGCGTTTCCTTGCTCACCTCCCTTACAGCTCCCCCGAGAAGCGACACTTACGAGCACTCACGTTTATAAAGAATTTACTGTGCGTCTTCAGAGATGTTGCATTCATATTTGACGTGTCATCTTACCAACTTCCAATGACAGTCTTTGATAGAAGTTAAAAACTGCTATGCTCCCGACTAAATATTTCGTCATATTACTCTTCACGTCCTGCGCAGCAGCATGGAAATACCCTCAATGCCAATTTGATTCGCATTGCAAAAACAAGCAAATATGTTGTTATCACAGAGGGGTATGTCGTTTTCAATAGTGTATGCAAGAAATGAACTAATTGCTCTGTTATCCCCAATTTAAATAGACTGGTGGAGCACCTCCAGGTTTATGCTTGAGCTCCTTTCGGTGTTCTACGATGTAGGTTCCAACTGAGAGTCGTCAAAACACATAACACTGCAACACGGACGTTCACTCATTGGAGGTCGAGAATTAACACGATGCTGCCCGGAGAATCGACTCTCGAGATATGAAGTGGAACTCCTCTGGGAAGTGGGTGGCTGGCACTGAGGAAGCAACCGATGGATACTCACTTCGATTAGCAAAGCCCCACTCGCGTCGAGTGTATGCACTTGGGATCCAGTTGCGCCGCGACGAAGGAAAACGTGTCGGCAGGAGATACATTCTAGGGCCATATCCAAGTCATCGTGCTACTGCAGTGTTCAATCAAACCATTTAGGTAGCAATAGTAATCCCTGATAAACCAGTGGTCTCCCTAACTTTGAATGCATAATGGATAAGTAAGTATGATGGGTAAGAAACTAGAATAATTTAACAGGAAGTTGCACGAAGCAGTAATTAGGGAGTAATTGGTGCGGCCCGGCGGCCGTACCCAGACGGAGTTTGGACTATCGAGGGTGTTGAAATTTCTCATTCGTCATTGTCTACACGAATCTTCATCGTCTCCAGAGGCCTTGTGAAAAGCTACTGAATCATCCTGACTCTCCCAGAGGCAACCTCACACCTGTCGGATACCATATACATCTAAACCAATGCTCGAGTCTTCCCACCTAGCTACGCCGACATCATCCAATGCCGAAATCCTCATCCCCTTCGATGTCCTGTGTTGTATCATTGATTTTCTGTGTGCTTGCACAGAGACTGCCGTGCTAAGGGCACTCTCCTAGATATACAGGGCACTCCTTCCCTATTACCGCCGGCATCTTTTTTCGACTATTGACTTACGGTTTGAGCATCACTGTGTGGAGCGTGGAAGGCAGATGTCGCTCTCAAACATAGCCACAACCTTGTTGAACAAGATTCTGGATGAAAATCCGGGTATATCTATTGCATACGAGAACTTCGTACACCTACAATACGGACTCCTATAGCCTCATCTCCAATCTCCTTCTCCGTCTAAGCAGAGTTGCTTTACAACATGAAGTTCCACTCTAATACTTGGACTTCTACTGTCTTCAAATCTGTAGGACTTCACCAAATCTAATCTCTGTATTTAAGGTCTCCCTCGTGCCTGTGACAAGGAGGTCAACATTTAAAATACATCTCAACAATCATTACACCAGTAAAAAAAAACGTATATACATCATATGCACACCCATTTACTTATACAAATTTGATCGTCTAGTACATAGTATATACATGTCTGCGTTGCTAAATGTAAGATGGCATCATGGTTCCTCGTGAATATTACTGTTACTAGGTTAGAACTATTTTACCGGTCTTAGTCTCAACGCCCTCATCTCTCGCTCTTTTCTCCTGCAGTTCGACTTGTGCGTACCACCCTCCTCCAAGAAGAGTAAGCACGATGCCCAGAGAATTCATCGGCGTTATGTGCAGGTCGAATAGTGTGACGGCACATAGGATGGTGAGTACTTGCTTAACGTTGGCTACATCAAAAGTAAGCATTCAATTTAGCCGTTGAATGCACGTGCCCGAAGAAAAAAGGTATGCGAGAGACAATACAAGGAAAAATCAGACACTCACCAGCGACGGTCATCCCCAATGGCCCGACTTTCTTATTTGCACTGAAGCTTGCTACATTCAGCAGAAACGCCAAGGCTCCATTGAATACTAGAAATACAGGCTCCATGGTCCCTCTTCCTGTCACGGCCATGAGGAGGAAGTGAGATTGTACTCGGCCAAGTTCTCCTGAGAGCCAAGCGAGGAAGAGTGATTCAATACAGGCAAGCGGAGACAGTAGTGACAGGAGTTGTAGGGGTGTGAGATTTAGTTTGGGGAGTATTGGGATAAAGGAGGGATGACGAGAAGATGGTGATATTGGGGTATGCAAAGGTGTGGAGGGGGAAGGGGACGATGAGGAGGAGGATTGAAGAAGATTGGTAACCACTGTCTTGAGGGCGGCAAGTATTGTGCCCAGAAACGTGAGGAAGACGCCGTATGCAGTGAAGTAGTAATCACCGTACGTCCTATTGTCAAGGTTCGTAGTTAATTAACAAGGAGGTATAAATTTTAACTTAGAGGGGACGCACGCAAATCCAACACCAGCCACGACAGGGATGAGTGAGACAAGCTTCGCCCTGGTACTGTATTTACCAAGAATCAAGGCTGAGAGGATGATTGTAAAGAAAGGGCAGGATGCCCGGACGACTTGGTGGAACTGCTCACATTTCAATCATTAGTTTTAGTCCTTGAATGAGCCGCTGATAAAAGACGTACGGGTATAGTGACCAGTTTCAGCGATACATTGCTGACGGCAATATTGATGGTATAAAGCAAGCTGAACAAGAAAATGACGAGTATTTCCTGGCTATTCTGCCGCGGTATTCCCGTAACCCCTTGCCAGGTACCAGCCTTCCACGAGTCCGATTGCCTGCCCTCCATCAGAAGAAGGATGACCGTCCCGATTGAGCCGCAGAGCGCATGCAGGGCAGTCAGAGTGTAGGGAAAGGGGAACTGAATAAGTACGCTTTTGTTATATAGCGTGAGACACAGGTTCAGAGCAAAGTAGGTCGCCAGCCAGAACGCGGAAGACTGTTGACGAGGGGGGCTGAGCAC
>JASFDH010000864.1:0-18648 GCA_036937195.1 Nidularia pulvinata
ATCATCCAATATTGCTGGCACTCTCACGTCTGTGGCTGCAATAAATAAACGCCCTCTATTTTTGATCCTATCTTGAGTATCAACACGAAATCAGATGAACACGGTATTGAATATCGTAATTTCTGAAATCTGGTATATAATATTGAGGCCCTCGAAATTTTGGACAGTAAGCATCATAAAAAAGATCACATTTGGATTATGATCATATCAAAAAATAAGTCATCTTTCTTGAAAATTATCAGCAAATTTGTTGTTCCTATTGTTTAGCTCTTCATCTTTTTAGATGATAAAGTATCTCAAATGGAGGAGAACGGGTAAAAGAAGAGCAAGCAGTTAAAAGCCTCACTATCTAAGCTATTGAATACTATATCTTAGACACCCAAAATGAGATACGATAAATCATGTTCTGTAGGAGGGGAACCCATACAAGGATGGATAGAATTAGCGAGAATTTAACAAAGCCAATAACGACTGGTTTTGCAGAGGTGGAAAATCATGGAAATATATCCTTTTATGGTAATAACAGATTTTACCGCAGGCAAAATCAACTGCTAAATCAATGATTATAAGTAGCTAAATTTGCCACCCTTTCACGCATTTCCAACGATTTTCCAATGATTTTCCCTCCTGTGAAAAGCTGGGTGCCCACAGTGCAAGGAAATCGTTCATCTTAATATATATGTAAGCACCTCCCTTTTCCTATGCGAGGTGCTTGTATCAATAATAGGCAGCTTGCGATCCATGCTCCCCCGGAAATAGTGTTGCGGTTCGCCGACCGCCGGTGTCAGTGATTGCGGATATAATTTCGTTATATCTCACCATCTGCTTATCGATATATCCTCAAAATTTCTGATAATGTGTAATTTTATACATGATACCATACTTCCAATTTTGTGCCTATATGCGAGCCGTGTAATGGAAAATGGAACATGTTTGCATGGACACTCTCTCAGCACTGTCAGAAACTAAGCGCCTTGCCTGTGGCGCGGCCCCACAAATCGCAACTCCATAACCGGGCGTCCTGCATTCGCAACGTCATTTCCGGCAGAGGGTGGACCGCAATCTGTCTAATCATACCAGCACAAACTCAGAGAACCGACAGTAAATTGTTCCCCTCTCAAATTATCTACATACTACATTCACCATCAAAGTTATTCCAATGCAACAATATAAGAACTAAAGCTCCTACCATACTATCTAATTGCATATATGTGGTCGATGCCATATGTGCCCATAAGCCTTATCATCAATGCCTGCCTAGGCAGTAAATAGGCAAATTGCATCGCTGTGGATCCCACCACTGCGTCCTTGTACTTCTTGGACAGCTTCTATCTTACAGCCAACAAGGAAATGATAGATCAGGTTTCGCCATCTCTACCTGATGATTTTATTTATTTCTGGAGCTTATGGAGCATGTCCAAACAACTGCTCATACCTGCTATATGCCACACATTGTCTACAATGTTTATTCATAGTTGAAAGATAATAAGACAGTTTGCAGTCCACGCTCCACCGGAAGAGACATTGCAATTGGGTGTTGCGATTTTGTGGAGCGCCCCACGGCAAAGCGCTTAATTTCCGGCAGTGCTGACAGAGCATCCAAGAACATGTCTTATGCTTCCCGCTACATCTCTCGCATACTCTCGCATATAGGCACAATATCTGAAATAAATTACATTCGCAATCACCGGCACCAGCGGTCGGTGAATTGCAATAGAGTGTATTTGCAACCAGCCAAAACATGCTAAGCGAGTTCCAGACGGTTGTTTCCGACCTCCAACTCGCTTAGGTGTGGGGCCTCCTTGCCGATGTGCCGACTTGTCACAGAAAGGATGACATCATCTAATTCGGGCAGATGAGTCCGTGGTCTACTTTGCGTCTCCTCCACCGTATACGTGTTAAAAGATGCCATAAGATATCGCACAATTTCTACTGAGTTATGATAAACATTGTATACACATTCAGACATGTTATTAATAGAGGTCGCGCAGTGGTAAGATAGCTGAACTTGATTATTCGTTAAGCCTCCTACAGAGGTCCTTATATACTACTATACAAGTATTCTACAGTATTCTAGATAGCCACAGAATACAACTACTGAGTCAATGCTTGCTAAGATAATTACTAACAATATTACTAAGCCTAAGATAACTTCTTCGAGGATATGCCAGATGTAATTCCAACAAGACATTTTCTCGATGAGTTAAGCGTTGAGCGCGTTAATCATCCGAATTCCAACAAGCAGTTTCCGAGCTCCAAGCAGTTTCCAGGTGCAAATACACTCTAATGCCATTTTTCGGTGGAGTGTAGATTGCACTTGGACGAGCGGGGCTTTCATTAGATACATACCCCGTGTGGAACCTGAATCTTTTTCTGGCCATCAAATGCTCCATTGAGTATGTATCGTACGCACGGGGCGGTCTGCACGCTACACAAGGAGGCGGCTCGGTGGGGCTGGGTTAGCAATATGACCGCCGATCTCGGATGTTTCTTATTTGGTCAGGATGGGAGAAGAGTCCGGTAATTGACTGCAGCTTCTCTAGAAGTTGATGGCAATTCGATCCAATGTCAATGTTCCCTGTTAGATTTGGCGACTAGAGTATGTATTGGTGCACAAAAAAATTCAGCCTAGATTAATACAGGTATAAGACCCCATAGAATCTTTTTCCATTTTTTGGAAGATATTTTCCCCTTTGGATACATGATAGTGAACCTCAGGGACATTAATGTACCCCCACATAGTTTATATTTAATTAGGGCCACACAGCATTGTATATATTACTTCTTTAGACACATTTTTATCGAAAAAAGAGACTAAAGGTGCATTATTTACATAAGTAAAAGATGTTTCAGAATGGATAGAAGGTGTTAGCCGACGTGAAGAAGAGATGGCTTGCAAAGCAAGCGCTGTTGCCAGCCCTCTGCTTCCGATTCTAGTTTTTGCCAAAACGAGTTTGTACACCCAGCCAATCTCCCATCCGCCGTCATCACACTGGAGAGTGAGCAAGGTCTGTAAATCAACATCATTTTCGATGTTGACAATGGCGCATGTAGCAACACGCATAGCCAATGCTATTGCATCCCCTGCAGAGCCAATCCGCTCTTTCACTCGCTCTCGGAGGAGCCCTTTTAGCCTATTTTGAACTTCAAGGCTGTCACAAGATTTGAGAAAGCGCCCCATGAAGAACAGAAAGCATTCTGGGGTGGTATAGTAGCGTGTTCCATCCAGGTAGGCACGATATAGCAGGACATTGTACACCCACTCAAATGTCTTGCTCAGCTGGGCACCGCGGCCATACCGATAGAACAAAGTGAGCACGTTTACACAAACGCATGCATCGAAACGCGGCCTCGCTTTATCGAAGTATGTCTGGAGCGAAATAATCAGGAAATTTGCAGCTTATTTTGAAAAAAGAAGTTACTTGAATAATTCCATCGTCGTTGACGTAACTGAGCATTTCATTCAAGACGCAATGGACTTTATCATCGTCATGAGGAACTATTGTCAGTCCCAAAGATGTGGTGTCCAGATCGTCAGGGAACTTGGATGCTGTAAGTGTCCCTTTGCCACCTAAATAAAAATATCGTCTGTTTAGCGTAAACTAATCTCTTGAAGATAATAACTCCATGCCTGGGAAAAAGTTCCAAGTTTTGGATCCAGGAGTTAAAGATACCAAGGTGCTGTCGCAAAATTTAGCCAAAATAAATGTAAGAAATGCGGTGACCTACAGATCATTCATCGCTTCTGCAATGAGTAATTGTGCAAAGTTTTCCTTGATCAGTACGCCTGTATCGGTGACTGAAAATAGATTTCCAGAATGACGTTGCAAGAATTCGTGGCCACGCCTATATGGGTCACCGAAAATATTTCGTAGCTGACGAGCTATGTTTTGGGCACTATCGAAAACGATTCCATGGAATCCAAGAGATCGGGCTGACAAAACGTTCTCCACTTTATCATCAACGAAAACAGTTTGCTGAGGATTGATGCCGGTCTCTTCGATAACATGTTTGTAGAATCCCAAGTTCGGCTTCCGTTCACTGGCAGCGCACGACGTGAAAACCCGGTCAAAAATTGACCAATCCACGTGCTTTGTGGCTCGTAAGTATTCATAATCAGGGGACGAGATATTGGACATGGCGTATATATGAAGAGTGCGATTTGGTTGAGCTTTGAGGTCGTGGATAACGGATACAAGGAGGTCCGATGATTTCATAGATTCACGCGCCTGCTGCAGGGCAGTGGCTATAATTTTTGGATCAAGGGAGAACTCTTGACCAATGCGGGAGTAGCATTGCTTCTGGTCAATCCTTCCGCATTCGTAGTCGAACCAGGTAGGAGTGGAAAGGATATCGTGCAGGATTTTAGGGGAAATTATAGTCTTGGTTTGGGCGGACCACGAGAATAAGACATCACCTAAGTCAAAGATAATGCTGGTGAGATCCTGTGGAGGCATGGAGAGCTAGAAACTTTGTGGGTTTCTAGTGCCACAGAGGTATAACATTATAAGGAAAGAGGTTTCTGATATAAACCGGTTTGGCTATGTGGGGACTGACATATTTTGGGCAAGTGAGCTTACGTGAAATCAAGCCGATAGATAGCTGTTTTGCGCCAGATATAGAAATTTGAAATTGACGGCCGCGTAGGTATCTTCAACCCAAATCACGCGCAAAAGTAAATGAAGTCCCGGACTCCATACATAATGATGTATACTATTTTGCATGATGCTGAGACCGATCATGATTTTGACGAAAAAGCGAAGTGAGCGGGATTTGAAGGTTGTGTTTTGATTTACGAACGTATATATCTTGGCACCGAGTAAAATTCCAATCAACGTGTTTCGTTTTGAAGAAAGATTTAAGATGCGACCGACCTCACGAGGAAGAACGTATCCACACCAATGAGTATTGGGCTCTTCAGCCGTCCAGTAAACCGGGACCGGTAAATTGACGAGTCAATTATAGTCAGAAGTTAAAGGGAGACGGTTGATGTCCATCTTAGACGGAACTACGATGTATGGGGGCTACTATC
Source organism: Nidularia pulvinata (assembly GCA_036937195.1). Lineage (NCBI taxonomy): Eukaryota > Fungi > Basidiomycota > Agaricomycetes > Agaricales > Nidulariaceae > Nidularia > Nidularia pulvinata. The sequence continues at coordinate 5,033 of JASFDH010000864.1, forward strand.
TCTTAATATTGGCGACAACAGACGACTGCTGATGTCATTTTTATCGTGGGATGAACCTATTCTGCCACTGCTTCATCGTGACTGCGACAGAGGCTCAGGTTGGGCTCCGATGGTTGGTAACTTGGCTGTCATCCTTTTATCTCACCCTTGTAGTGAGGTGTGCGGTACCACAAACGTTACTGGCGACGAAAAGAAAGTTGAAAAGAAATCGATGCCAGTGGCTATGTATGTAACTGTTAGATCGACTATCGGCGAATCTGTTCATTTAAATTTCAGTACATGTGCGGGTTAGATGCTAATCAGACCTTCAGATCGGGATTCGACTGAGGATGGATTCGACAGAATGTATCTGGAGGAGTGCTTGAGAGATTTCTTCCGAAAATGGCTCTCAAGTCTACACAAGAAGGGAAGAAGCATGATCTTCTCAATTCTTCCAACAAAAGCTGAACGTTCTAGTCACCTGGTGCCACATATTATTCCACGTGGATTAGGCTCATATAAGTCGAAGTCTCCGGCATTACGCTGGTACCTGATTATTCTGCAAGTGGGAGAATTAAGGGAGAATGCATGCAAAATAGAGTAAATTTAGACAATGGAAGAATTTGTGGAAAACGTTGTCAGAATCCATGGTTATTGCCTTTTATGGCTATTTCTCGGATTCTTCATGATGGAAAATAATTCATTTCTTTATTCACAGAATGCTGTATTCTACACCAATTCTTCCTCTTGCAAAATAGTCAGGCACCGGTAGTGATATGGTGCATCTGATACCGTGGTTCGCTCTGTCATCGAAGGATTTTTACATAGATATCTCTCTGCCCACGAATTTCGTAGATGTACGGGAGCATTTAAAATAGATAACCCGAAATTAGCTCACAAGTGCAACACAAGGCAGGAAACAACTTAATCTTCACAACAAGTGATGTTACCTGGTAACACTTATCATTCCACATATACTGGAATCAAGCTTCTAGTCTAGGACATCATGTATATATGATATCGTAGTCCGCTATTTTGATATCAAGAGATCTTTATACAGATACCTGGCTGCGCATGAATTTCGAACTTGGTGATTCCCAGTTGATATCATGCATATGCAGTATGAAGCTACTTTGATCATGCAAGCTTCTTGCCTTCATTCAGAAGTATTCGTGCGAGTCTACCCTCTCTTCGGTTCGTTTAAATGCACGGGGTAAGGAGAACACATACATCCAGCGCAGTAGTTTCATTCTTCACATCATCTTTCATATAGCATGACCATTCGGATTACATGTCTCCTGAATCGTCGCTCAGACTTGACTCCTGAACAATTCACTGAGCACTGGTATAACGAATCAGGTTATAACCGCCACATCGCTTCTGCATTTAAATAAGATAGTTGAAGTCGAAATATATGCGATACAGTTCCAACTTCTCACCCCAGAATCTCTGGCATTGGTCCCTGGACTGCCACTTGCGCAATTTGATGGTGTAGCGGAATGCTGGGTTGAAAAGCTCGAAGTCTTCTTTGGATTCCAAGGTGACGAGGATTATTTGAAGGTATGTTCTAGTACCTTCTGTTTATCGTCAAACTTTTATACATTACTTCCGACAGCTTATTGCACCAGATGAGGAGACCTTCCTCGACAAGACATTAACAAAGTTGCTCATTGGCGAGGATCTAGTGCTTTTTGAGACAGCGAAGTGAGAACTTAGGCCAGTTCATGTTCATCAGCTCGATCTATTTCGACTACAATAATAGCGTACTTCTTCAACTTGGGCTGACTTCCACGGGTATTGTGTATGATTCGAAATTTTTATTTTTTCATCCATAGAACTAAATTTTACGTGCAGTGGGTATACCATGAATACTGCAGAAGGCACTAAGAAGGCACTCTGTTCTGGAACGTAATTACTCACGGTTCTTTATTGTACAGTAACTTGCGTAGATATTCCATTTTACACCAGAATGGGAGTAATACAAACTGCAGTGTACTATGTTAGCTCAAGAAATCAGCCTGTATCTGTTCATAAAATCGGACCTTCAATACAAAAATGGCAATTTTTTCCAGGAATTATAATTTTGCCTGCAAAGTTTGCAATGCAATCAAGAAAAGAATAATTATTTCACTATTATATATGACTAAGATGTGGCAGTAGATCATTGAAGGCGAATTAAAATGCTGGCTGGATAGGCTGGCTGGATAGGCATGAGGGATTTTTTCTCCTATGTAGTGGAAAGAGTGGATGCACTGTTATCTGACGCAAAACTGAGAACCAGCTGAGTTGCTCTGTGATCAAACAAGTAGAAGGTATTTACTGTTTGTACATCTTTTACGTACGTTGCTGTAAATGAACCTAATGCATGCCTTCCCAAGCTTCACATTCCCATAGTTAAATACTCTTCTTATTACGATACATTGTATTTGGCCGTAGATCTTCGAAAGTTTTTCAACTAACGCGTACGGAAGAGCGAATCCTCAATTACGTAGGAAGGCTTGTTGCGTGAAGAGAAATTTTTTAGACAAGTAGTAGTTTGATTTGCATCACAAGGATAGACGGGTGGTTAACAGAACTTTGCAAAATGTAAATTTACAGCTCGATCTAATCACGAAATACGTGGTTCGTATACAAGTTTCCTCTCAGTAATGTTATTGTTCCGTCTTAGACTCCATAGTGCAGGATCAGGTAAGTCCTAATAAGATGTCCATTCCTTCGACTCCTCCCATCTGCGTTCAAGAAGAGGTTCTGCACTCATGGCATACGCTATGACTTTGTCATCTTCTACATTAGCGATATACCCCCTGCCCGGCGTTCCCAGGAAAACGTGATCACCTCTGGGATCGAGCTTAATATTTGGCGGCATGTACAAGTAGCTGACCTCATGGCAAGAACTGTTTGAAACGTGAGCGGTGGCGCACACAGCGGCTAGGAATGAGCTCTTGTAATACCCCGCCTTATCTCTCATCATAATGATGAACGATGAGAGACAAAGCAGGGCGGGGAAAATAATTAGCGCAATCTGAGTATATGACAAAGCCGCCTCGTTGTGTTTCACTGATATTGGAACGATCGTCGAGTTCCCTCCGAGAATGAAGCTTCTGGATATGAGAAGATTTTCGATATGCGCCTGATTTTCCTGATACCATTCAAGGCCCGTCTCGTTCAGAGCAATGGCGCTGGTAGAAGCAGTGCCATCACCAAGAATATCGCTAATAATAAGCATGGACGACGTGTCAAGTTGTCCAAAGAAGCGAGCACTGGTCTGATTTCCATCCGACTTGTAACAAGTCGTTGATCTGACTCTGCCTCCTGTGGCAAGATTGCTAAAGTAGTAGGGGCAGGGAGCCAAGGGTGTCACAGGTACAGGAAGAGTTTCCGAGCGAATTAACGTAATATTGACGACCGAACTACGGAAAAGGGCATAGTATGGTTCCAGATATGAGTCTACGGGGTTCAGGAGCTCGAGAGTCGAAGAGGACACTGAATAATCCTCTCTAATGAAGGCACCCATGGTAAGACTTGTTCCATTAACCTGAGCCTCAATAATGAAGTCTGCGAGTTTCTGAGTAACCGCATCGATAGGCTGGCTGGGATCAGGGGCCCACGTACGCCGTACCATATTGGTAATCTCTCCTTCATCCAATAGTGGAGGGTTCATCGCGACCATGGTAATCTTGAGGGCCGTCTCTAAGAATGTATGTCTGCGATTTCCTTTCGTGACAGTGAACACCTGTTTCATTAGCCCTGTATCTCCTCCAGTCCCAAATGTGTGCCATGGATTGTCCCTTCGACTTGGTATAAGATATTCGCTATGATTCTGAGAGGAATCCCAGAATATATTTGGCATGCCCAATGGGCCCGCTTCCATTGCGAGAAGCGTATACGCGTCCGTGTTGTTGACGGCGCATCGCCATGCCTGGCGATTATCATCTAGAGTCTGTACTGGGCAACCGAAGTCGGGTGGCGCGATCATGGTGCTCTGGTCTACAGTGACAGAAAATCCTTCTTCGTCCAGCCATATGCGCGGACCTGTGTCATTGAAACGCTGTGTCGTTGGGACGATTTCTCCCGTATTTGGAGGAGGAGAACCGGGGAGTGTGAAATTGAACCCGACTGTGAACAGGTTGCCAGAAATCGTGCCGTCGATGTCGATCTTGCTAACATTCTGGTCTGGGTTCGACATGAACACGACGTAAGCCGGATCGCTGAGCAAATGATCTATGACGGTCACCGCTTCGACTATAGAGGACCTCGTAATGTATCCCGGATCGTCTAAAGCCCACAGCAGCGTGTCGTATAGCCCCGCGCCGGCAAACGCAATGGCGAAGGCCAGTACAATCATCGCATGCGAGTTGAAGCGACGGGAGATAATGAAGAGAATCTTCTGCACCGGATCTTCGGCAAACATCAAATAAGGCGTGTATGCCTTCCACCGGAACGCGATGAACGAGAAGACCTTGAAAATGGTGAGTTTGAAGAGGAGTGAGGCAATATTGAACAGGACGTTCTTGACAGCATTCTGGCGTACGGAGAAGACGGGCGCTAAGAACCAGGAATAGAAGATACGGTTCATGCGAATGGGATCGATGGGATGATAGAAGACGACGGAAGTACGTGGAGAAGGGGAAGGAGAAAAAAGCAGGCAATGGCGATGCCTCGATGTTTTGGATGGTATACAAGGAACAAGGAGGCTGTTGCCGCGCGACAGCTGCCTCCGCCTTATCCCAGCACACCCTGAGCACACCACTGGCGTTCGAGAGGCCGGTCACCAGCGGATAAGGTCACAAATACCAGGCACGGATGCCAAGGCAAGGGTCCAATGTGCCTTGGCACACAATGTTTAACTCAATTATGGGTGAAAATGGCGGCCCTGCTGAGATTGGGACGACGATTCAGGGTTATGATGGCCTCAAGCGCCCATAAACCGCCAGTGTAAATAACATCCGTGGGGCGTTTAAGTGTACAAGCGCCGAACGGAATGACAGACGGAACAATGGATAGTGGATTTGACATGAGCATTTTGCTAACCAATCCGATACGCTACGTGCAGGAAGTACTTGCAATGAGCACTGCGTTGCGGCAGCGTGGCATGCACGAATAGATACCATGCAAAACTACAGCTTCAGTTTTCAAGTGAGTCGTCACTGGTCAGTACCATAATAACATTGGTGACGATTAACTCGTCCTTGATAGCCACCCTGAATGGGCTCTAGGTGGGTGGACCGCAACCCTGCAATAATTACTGCTTTTAAAGTCTAGCTGAGTGATACATGCAGGTGATTAGAATTTGGAGAGGATGAGCGCCGGATGAAGGAATTGAAAGACGGCATCAATTTATTTAGTCATGTGCTCGGGAAAGGCATTAAGAGAGGGAAAAACCTCGCACACATGAAATGGATGGATTTGAGTTGGATCTGAAGGTGGTGCACCGAGATCGATCCAACAGCTCCTACAGAAGAAAAGTTGCAAACTTGACCCCCGAAGACCATGCCCAGTTTTTCTCATATAAGTCGAACACCTTTGAATCGAAAGCACCCCGGGCAAGATCGTCGAAGTCAAGTTACATGCTGGCTTTGCTTCACGGCGACGTGAAGTATATGCTGCTACCTGAATGGCTCAAAGTAGCACCTCGAGCTTTGGACCGCTCTCAGCCGCGAATGTACCATCATGTCACGTCGAACGCTACAAAGCACCATGAACAGGACTTCAGATTGGCTATTGTAAACGGATGTGGGAGCTTGCCATCCTGGCTCTGATTCAGAGCTTCATGATCGTACCCCGTCTCGAATGAAGACTGCTCGAGGCGAGGACACAGCTCAACACGACCACTCGGTGTGTTGTGAGCTCTCCACCGGAAAAGGGGGTTATAGCGCGTAGAAGGTCGCCTGAACGTCCTCCCAAACTTCATGGGATCAACAGACATGCACCGCAGAATTCAAATTTGAAAGCTAAAGGATAGGATTAGGACACGGTTCGGCGTTGACTACTCAGTGCCTTTCGAACTTTGCTACCGGTAGTAAGCAGGTGTAGCGTCTAGGTGGATGCAGGATCGGGTCATGGTGGTTGTTATTCGGAACATCATGATGGTCGTCGTGGATGCGGGGCGGGACTCGCTTTGGATGTTCCAACATGTTCCAACATCGGGGACGGTGCGGAGTAGTGTCGGCCGCTCGGCGCGACTGGAACCTCCCTCTCGAAGAGTAGCGGAGGTGTAGCATGTCTGCGGAGAGGAATACGGTATGATAGATGTGGACGCGGAGCCATGGCACTAGATGGATGCGGACATACGCGAGAGTTCTCCGCATCTGGAACTTCTCGAAGATGGTGCGTCGAGCGGGAGCGGGGCGCGGGTGCTCTGGATACTTGGAAGGGGGGTGGCTACGACCTGCGCCGATATTGCCCAATTGGCACGGTTTGGACTTCCCTTGTAGGCAGCAGTGCAGAAGCGCAGGTGCAGTCGCGGGAGTGTGATGATGATCCCCAGTGGGAAAGCCGATGGTCGACACTTACGCCATAGTTGAATGTCGACGCACAGGGCGAGGACGCGAAGCACATCGATCACTTGGCGCGGGTGGATCGACCCTCTCGAAGGACAGGGCAGCCATAGCGTGTAGGTGGATGGGAGTGCCGATCGCGGTAGTTCTTGTTCGGGACTGCACGATCTTCAACTCGCTTTGAATGTCGAGGCATACCTGTAGGGAGAGAGTGCGAAGTAACTTCAACCACCTCTGCCACTTGTCTAGGAACTTCTCTCTCGGAGAGCACTGCAGGGGAGGCCTAGCACATCGATGAATGAGGGGGCATATCTTGGAAGTTCTTGTAAAGAACTGCACGACCGTCGAGGTGGATGAGGAGCAGAATTCACTCTGGGTCCTCAATAACTGGGCAGGGACAAGGAGCGTCCTCGATTGGTGCGGCTTAAGCTACTGGCTCGAGGAGCAGGAGAGTTGTGGAGCGGAGATAGATATGAAAACAGTGGGGTTGTCCTCACCGAGAATATCTTGGTGCGCGACGACCTAAATACTGAGAAGCGAGAGCTACCGCGCAGGATGACGTTGCTCGGTTGGTGCGATCTGAATTATCCACTCCGAAGTTTAGATACCATCGAAACGAATGCGGGGCGCGATTTGCTCTGGGTGATGGGAAGTCGTGCGAGGACGAGGCAGGGCACGGACTGGTTGATGGGATTTCATATTCCTCTTCGAGTAGACAGCGATAGAGTGTACGCGAACGCGAAAACATACCACATTAGAATTTCCTGGAGCTTCAAATGGATGCTGAGCGGGATTGGCTTTGGTGTTGAGAAGCTAGGGCTAGGATGCGTATCGACGCGAACTAGTTGATGCTATTCCAATACTTCCTCGAGAGTCGGTATGTTCATACGCAGGCTGCGGGTGCCTATCATTGTGGTGTAGGCCGGGGTATTGTGCGAGGGCATGCGCAAGGCCTAGTGAGATCTACTAGATCGCTATCGATGAGCATACGTGTCTCACTCGATATTGCTGCATCGATGATTGAAGGTCGAGCTTGCACTAGTGGATGGTGGAGCACGAAGGCGCATCAGCTGTAACAGCGTCGGACAGTGCTGACAGTGGTAGTATCCAGCGGCAGCGACGACATTGAGTTGAGGGCTATCCACGATGACGACGACGATGATGGATGTGGCTTACGTCGGGCTAACTTTGTTAAGTTGACGGTCGCATAGGCACGGAGTGGCCGTGCGAACGCTTGCCTAATGGCACGTGCGCCGTTCCGAAGCGCGTAAAATTCAAATGGTTCAGTACCCTCCTGCACCATAGCGTCATGCCCGTCTAGGTCTCGACATCTGGATATTCCATACCCATCTACTACTTGCAGCTAAGAGAGCATTCCTTGCACCGAGATGGCAAATATCCAGGAGCCTGAGCATGTTCGGTTTTTTGTGTGCGTCTCCTGCCGTCTCGAACTGAACCGGCCCTACGCGCACGAAACGGTCCTCGGCGTGGATGACAGAAATTAAATTTGGAGAAGGTATCTTGCATGTGAGTCATCAACGCTTGGTTTCTTGGGGTTTGGGTTTCTTAGTCACGAGCGGGGCAAGGGCGGGAGGAGGAACCTGCCTAGTCCTCGCGAGAAGAGTAGTCTGCATGATTCGGGTCTTGTCGCGCGGACGAAAGATGCACTATTTCCTTGCTATCATTTGCAGCCAACAAGGAAACGTTGGTTTTCTCTCGATCGGGGATACAGTATCATCGCCCTCTTATGCAACTGATTGGACGGGAGAGTGTGTTGGACGTTGTTACTTAGAGGACAACAGATAGATTTCAAGTCGCTGAACATTATATGCGCCATACTCGTCTTTCCCCGAGGGTGCGAGCCGCATATCACTAGGTACCACAACCTACGTTACTTTTGTTCATTCCGGCGTGTTTTTCTTCCATCTCGTCACGCATTCACTTCTGCATGTTTGCGTCTTGCATCTTTTCGTCACCACTTACCCTCGCCTCCTCTAATTCCCCCTCCAGTGAATCAACATGCTAAGTCCTTCGATGTAGGTAAGTATGGAGCTCCGTCTCCCCTACCAGTCCACAATCATTGTGAAACATAAATGCAAGATCGCGCCCTCCGCCTCTGGTGTGAAACCATAATGAGATCTCAGTTGTGCCTCGGCTGTCTACACCCTCGCAGGTACCGGGAATGACGTGTACTTCACCCATATCTGCGGAATAGGACCGTATTTTGGGGCTTAAGTCTGTGAGTGTTGCATTCCGTTTCTTGTTCTTGTGTAGAAGCTAACCCTTATGCCTGTGCAGCTGCCGTAGACGCTGAGGTGTGAACCTAGGCGATGGTGCGGGCCACAACTCCAAGCAGTTCACACGCCTGTACAGAAACCTGAAGGTCAGACCCTTCATAGTCGATTCTGACTGCAGGATAGGATCCTCCTCTTCGTCGGGATCCGATTCCTGCTGGGACGATGGGGGCAAAGATGAGGAAAAACTGCTCAAAGACTTCGCCTCCTTCCACTAATTCCACGTCGCCGACGACGGTAGATACTGCTCCAAATCCTTAGCACTCAATCAAACACGTAGTTTCTCTCAGAGCTGGCCCCCTTTCTCCCTCCTCCCCAGTATTATATGAGCACGCAGTCGTGACTGTAACGATGGGTGCGGAGCTCAAGGATGTGTGTCTGGATTCGCACTTTGAGCGCGTCTTCGGGTGTGTAGTGGAGTGGACATATGTGGGCGGGTGGTGGGTCGTGCTGGATGCGCCAGTGCTTCGTGTCCATATTTTGCCTGTGGGATGATTTGGCTGAAGGTGATGCATAGGTGATGTGACACAACGATGCTATCAATCCCGTCAGACTCGATCTTCGAGATGGCCCAATGGTTAGGACCGTGACTGCGGTGAGCAGTATCACATCTGGGATTGGCATTGTGTGCTATCCGAGCATATACGACGATATGCGCTAAGTACGGACTACAAGAATGGGGTATGCGGTTCTGGAGCGCTGACAGCTATCGATCCTGACCAACTTGCGAATGGGCCGGGTGAATATCTGCGAGGAGAGACGGGTTAGATCAATTCAGGTACCCGCCGCTCCTTCTCATTCCCTTAACCTGCATGCTGATTCTCATCTGTAGTGGACCATCTTGTCGAAGTTTCGGTGTCGGCTCTCGCCTTATGGAGCCTATTTTGCCACATCACTCTTCACCGGCATTGCCTTCATCCCGCAGTATGTAGAAGGTGCTGGACATGTATACGGCACTCTCGTCCGGGGCAAGGATCCTTCTGTTTTCCCTGAATCTAGCGATGTCAAGTTTCTTGAGCCGACCTTGACGCGCAGAGTATGGGGCGGATGCTGGATGGGTCGGGTGCTTCCAGCTGGAGCTGGACAAGCACTATCTTTCTTCGGTTCGGGCAAGTAATTGCTAGTCTTCCCCTGCGCCGTAAGTCCGTTCATTCATACCCTCATCGTTGCAGGCGCTTTCCCCATGTTCTCTGACACCTTATGGTTTTTGGGACCCACGATGCAGATGCTACGCTGTCACACAAAAGTAGGTGCCCATACTACGTATCGATGGGGTGCAGCCGTTAGGAATGGGGCAGCTTTGATTGGACCTTATATGTAACTGACATTTTTTTTCAATGTTCTCAACATGCAAGCTGATATCCATCTAACGACACCCATTGGGGATGCTGTTTCACCCACTTCGTATGCACAACACTTTGTATACACAATCGGCATCAGAAATGGTTGTATGAACTGAGCGCAGTCTACTGAATTAAAGACCTCGATTTCAGTGAGTACTACAAGAACAAGACACCCTCTTGATCATGTCAGCTTCATAAGCACGCTTGAGTCCAGCGTCAGTAGGATGAAGGCCAGATACTCAGAATAAGACGATGTTTGCTCAGTGGGCCATCCGACCACCAAATCATGTATTTTGTGAAGTTCTCTGAGTTTCTTCGATACGACTGCCGACTCGATGACTGATTAGCGAACAAGTGACACGCCTGTATCTTCATGTCTTCTCTGCGACGAACCTCTACCGCAGAGAGAACTCTAATGCAAACGGATACACTGTCTCACAGGCCCTGCTTCTTCCTGCCTCCACACTTCTATCCAGTGTTGCAAGCACACGTGATGAGAGCACAAGATTATGTATTAAGGAAGCGTCAGCTTGAATTTTGTGAGCATGCGCGTTCTCATACTCGTTCCAACTTAATCCCGTTCGGTGAACATGCAGCAAAAAATTGTCAAAGCCCGGAAAACATAAGAGGCAACCCTTCTATTTTAACATTGACATTGCCGTGCTTTTTACGTTTACGCGAAGTGAGCTGTAGGAAGTTGAACGGAGTAAATGCCAAATCGCTACTGGTGTACGTGAAAGCTACAGAAGACTGATCTACGAAATGTATTCTACGATAGGAATTTCTAGAAAAAACCGACGCTCCTGAGATATGTCAAACAATATTATGATCAATTTCCGTCATTGCGACACTGCGAAGAATTCCGGCAATAAGCATGTAAATAAGCTTATGATATCTTTGAGGAACGTGCGCATGTTTACTTACACAAACAGAAATAACATCATTGCCACATTTTTCCGAGTTGGGATCTCCGCTGCATGTATAACTAATACCAGGAAGTACATTATTTAGCTTGGAATACAATAAGGAGCTTGCACAAAACACATATACAACGTGTATGTCTTTTTTGCGTTGCGCAGAAACATAGCTCCATGAGCAGATTTAGCGCGAGAAAACGCCACATCGCTTCCAAGCGGCGCAACGCACAACAGACATAAATCCGTTATATATATCTTTTTCGCACATTCTCTAATATTTCAGTTTGAAGACTTACTTCATTCTAGTGAATGTGTTCGTGTATGTATTGAATAATATAGGGGGTGGTGAGCAGCCAAAAATCCCTTGAAGGCAGGGATTCAGGGTAGTAGTTAAGCCGTCTACCTGATTGCAGGAGTCATCATAAACGCTCCCTGTGTTGTAATCAGCGAAATATAATTACATGAGTAGAGTGGAGTTATACACACATCGGTTAACACCACCGTTCAATCTCTGTTCACCACCGATTGCGTAATTGAAGCCTGGACACACAGCAAAGGTGGTGCTAGCCAAGATGGCTGTATAGAGTGTGATTCTTAGCATAGCGAATACAATACAGCATGCACTCAGGTCATCGACCTCTTATACACTTGCACTGGATGCTATTAGTAGCTATTTGATTCTTTGATTCTGGCTTGTTAGCGAATCTAGGGGGGTGATAGAAGATGAAAAAGTGCAAAAGATGATGCCAGCGTTCAAAAATTGTTCTGAGATGAAGGGCTCCTTTCTGTAATACTCGAAACACAGGATTTATAGAAAGCAGGTCATCAATTGAACAAGAATACCCTTCACTTTGTGAGAAACATTAGGAGCATAAAGTTGGGTTTTTCGTAAGAAATCGAGATAATGGCCAGGATCAGATATACACTTCATCTCCCCGAGTCAATGCTCGGGTGTTCCTTAGTCGAATGTTGAAGCCTCATAATTGAGAAAGAATGCAGATGTTCCTCAAGATCCACCTCGGTTGCGAACATTTGACAATGGTATCAAGGGCACTTGAAGCAGCAGGCTCGTGGCTAGGAATATAATCGAGCCCTTAGCTCCTCTCACAATAGGCGTATCGCATACTGAATGAGGTGCGGTGTATGGCTCTGAAAGTGATCTACAAAGTCGTGATGCGATATAAAATGAAGATTTGTGCATAGAGGGCAGAGGTGAAGGCGTTCAGATAGATGATGGCAGTTGAGCTGATTGGAATTCACGCGCCGTAGATACCTTGTTTAAAATCTCGTTGCGAATGCCAAGGCTTTTGGTTGCCATAGAACAAACGAGTTCCTGGACATGGCGAAGTGTATATATAGACGTTCACTAACGAGATATATAAGCCGGGTGAACATACTGGTTTGGTATTGATTCTTGAATGAATCCAACTTAAAAATCGATTGGACCCGCTGCCCAGTTCGTGTCTCCTGGTACGGCATTCACCAGTTTACATTGTTGAGGACTAAAGCTTCCGACGACTGAAATGCATTTCTTCCCGCTGTATATACTCTCGCACGACAGAATCGTTTTAAAGGTTCTATATTAATAATATGAGATGCTGCTATCAACCCTCTGAACGAACTTCATGGTCTTGATAATCTTCACGTCGCGGAGTCTTGAGAAACGGCTGCGAGGTATTAACGAGACCTGATCAGCATCGTTCGCAGGGAGAAACAACGATTCTTACCTATCGAACACCTCCCTGCACAGGCGTCTCGTCCCTGGGGCGTCGATCCCCCTCGATCCGTCCTCCAGCGCATACCTCCGGATTTCAAGGTGCCGGGATACGGTGACGTGCTTCTACTTCGATGTTTCAGAGTGAAGAGCATGGCCTCATGTCGTGGATACTGTCGATATCTTGCTATCGAGCGAGTGGGTGCAAGGTAAAAGACTCCTGCCATAGTCGCAGTCGTCGCGATAGCATATCTTCGAGGTATAGAGATATTGCAGTTTCCAGTTTCTCCTCATACACGTCGAAGGCTGTATCTTTTGGGAATAAAACCCAGCAATGTGGGACGAGGTGCATAATCAGCGCACATACCTTGCGGGTATGCAACTGATATGCATCTCCCGATACCCAAACGCTACTCAAAACCCCCAACCTATGCTGTTCCAGTGTAGAACAGTGGCTCATATCCCGAAGGCGGTGAAGAGGGCTCCGTAGTGTTGAGGGCGCGTCTTCTTGTCTCGATGATATGGCTGAGGCGACGGAGTGATAAGCTGCCAGCTCATCGTTTTCGATTGCGATCGTGTTTTAGTGGGCGTTACGAATACGGAGACAGCAGTCTGTGATGTAAAAAGTAGATTGCATTAGTGAAATTCATGTTGGAGCAGCATATATACGCACTTGATGAAGAATTGTTGCACGGATTACTGACCTAGCATTCCGCAATTGAGAGTGGAAGCATCTAGCCAAGCGCGGGGATGGGTGAGAATAACGAGGCCGCTGATTTCGAGAGACGACATTGATGTTGGAATAGCAAACACGTGACGGTCGCGTCGCGCTCAACATCTAATGTCCCGCCTCAGTTGAGCGGACTTGAATG
>JASFDH010000865.1:0-18647 GCA_036937195.1 Nidularia pulvinata
GTATGATGTTTCACTCTGCATTCATATTTCTTTATTTGAAAATTGAATTTTTTCCATTTAAAAGGAGCTGTGCTTCACATTCGAAAACTAGATTCTGCAACAGCACTACACTCTTCCCACTTTGTACTCATAATGGATCTCTCTCACCCTGGTTGCGCTGTTAATTTGGATGGATCGTTAAAGGATGCATCCGAAATTCAGTGGTACAATGACAAGGATGACGAAGTTCTGCTTCCATCTGTTTCTAGTAGTTCCACCACAGCGAGCGCTCCTTCTCAGATCCATCCTTTTTTCTCAGGCCAGGCTCTACCTGCAGTTATGGTTGCTGGATCTCGTCGCTCTGCTTGTACATCTCGCCCATCAGCTCGTATTCTGGACCCTGATAATGCAATGAATGTTTCTAGATTCACTGTATGCTTTCCTGACTCTGCTAATACAGTAATTACTACATACATTGTCTTGTAGAACTGAATTCTGTTTTTACACTAAAAAATTCCGTTCGGTTCTTGGTTCGAACCTATCATGAACCTGAACCGAACCATTTTGAACCTGAACCGATGGTCCCGTTCAGAGTTCAGCAATTTTGCCCGAACCGAACGTAGAGTCCGGTTCAGAGTTCAGCCAAAATTTTGTCTGAACCGGACTGAACCGAACTTTGCCAACACTAGCCAGCTGTGTGTGCAGACTGAGGCTGTTGAAGAGCAGCTGTAATTGAAGACGACCAGTGCTCAGTGCGAACCGGCCTTTCTTACGCGGAGACGAAGTCACGCACAAGTAGTGAGAGTAATGAATAGCCTCCATCGACGTTTAGCGTTCGTCGTGGGTTAGTGTAAGAGAAAGAAAGAAAATTAGCCACAGGGGTAAGGCAGAGAACGCTTTGGGAGATGATTCGATTCACAGGGAAGGAGTAAACAAAGGCCGATATGGGATGGTGGACCATTGCCTGATCGACCGAACCACCATGATGGCGGTCGAAGTGCATCCGTCAATGTAACTGGCAGCTTGCTTTCCTTCGACGTCCCTCCCACCGCTCTCTTTCGCCCTGTAATAATGCAGCCCTAATACCTACTCTAACATAATAACCCCACCCGCCACGTCGCTAGCACCATGGCACACCTGCATGTCCAAACCCCCATCCCGCGTCCTCATCGTGCGTGTCCATTTCTCCCTGTCAGTGTCCGGCTCACCATCCGGATCAGCGTCGTCCTTTTCCACCTCTTCAGCCCTCGCACCACATCCCCACGTGCCATTTCTTATCTTCCTTTTCACTAACACCCGCCCCCTAGATGGCCATGGCGTATGTCCCCTCTTTCCCAGTCCTACCCCCTTCTAATTCCACATCCACAGCAACAAATGCGCCCTCAATACAACCGCCGCACCCCTATTCTTCCTTTGGACGCAGCTCATGATTGCTGTCCTCCTCTTCCTCCTCTCCGACCCCTGCCTCCTCCCTGACCAGCTCACCTTCGACCTGGCATCTTTGAGCGTCATCGGACTCTCCTTCTCGAACTACACCCTCAAGTACGTCGACGCGTCCTGCTATCAAGTCGCACGCGAGCTCGTGCTCCCATTCACCGTGCTCACGCCCCTCGTCTTCCTGCACGCGCAGCTGAGTGTGCTCATCATGCTCGCCTGCGCGCTCGTCACCGCAGGCTTCTTCGTGGGCGTGTTCCTGGACGGCACGCCCATCTCCCTCACGGGCATCTTCTTCGGCGTCACGAGCTCCGCGATCACGGCGGCGCACTCAGTTGTTATCAAACCGAGCCTGCATGTCGTCAACGGCAGCGCACTCCTACTGTCGTGATACACAAATGCAATCAGCGCCATCGTCCTCGCTCCCATCATCCTCCTGGCCGGCGAGGGCCCCGACATCGTCAAACTTCTCTCGGGCGTGCACGAGCTCATCGTGGAGGATGGGCGCGATGTCTCCCCTTAGGACATTCATCATCGGGTCCGCAGTTACGGTACGTTCTGTTCTTCCACACCCTTTCCTTTCTCCGTCTCCCCCACTTCCCTTTTGGTCCTCCCCGCTCACACCAAACCAACCTCTCTCCCACCCTAGGGCACCTTCGACTTCCTCATGAGCATCACCGCGCTCCTCTCCGTCAAAGTGCCTTCCCCCGTCACACACATGATCTCCTCTGCCGTGCGCGGCGTCGCCGCCTTCCTCCTCTGCTCGTGGCTCTTCGAAGATATCACATCGTACGTGATCATCCTTGCGCTTGGGCTTTTTTATATATTTATCTCACTAATCCCCTCCCAGTGACCATGCATTCTCCCTCGGTACAATTCTCCTCGGCTCCATCTACTACACCTGGGTCAAGAGTGCTCAGTGCCAGTTAGCGATGCCCGTTTGAAAAACGCGAGCGATGATCAATAATCATGTACAAAAATGCTTCCATCTGTTTACATATCACACAGAAGGAGCTCCCGCACACCAGACCGCGACCGCACCATCCTCACCGGCATCCCGCTGCCCATCTCCAACGAAAAGGCGGAGCTTGTCGACTAAACATTACACTGAAATACTTTCGATGGATAGAAAAGGAGCGAGATCTCCGCGCATCGTCTGGTCCTGCGATGCAGGCAGCCGGGAGGAATGAAAATGAACTTGACACGGTATCCGAAATCCCGTGAAGTCCAGCGGAGACGCGTCGCGGTCGTAGATATACGATCAGGGGCACGAAACGACCCCAAGAGCTGGAGCTGAAACGGTCTCCCACATCTTCGGGCTCCTTCTCACCGCAGTCGCCGAGAGAAGGACACAGGGTGGTAGAGGGATTGAGAGTGAAAAGACAAAATCCTCGTGAGCCGTAGCCAACAGCCACAGGCTATGTTCTCCGACTACGGGGAGGGGCGCGTCGTACACATTTACCCTATCAGAGAGAATATGGAGCCGAGACGCCTTTGTGCGAATAAACTGAAAGTACGGACTGACGGGAAAGTGGTCGAACCCTTTCACCTGCTAAAATGTCGAGGTGGGACACCGGCTTCCGTACTTTGAGGGTAATATGGCCTGGGCTTGACTTCTGTATAGTGGCGCTCCTCTCTACACTCTAGAGCAAGATCCTGATAGTGCATTGCTGTCCATCTTCCAACTGTAATCGTAACAGGCGTTTGGTTATGATACGCCAGCTATGGAGATGGCTTGTATTGAAATGGGATATCGATGCGGTCACAGGGACTTGATACCACTAAGATTGATTTGTGGAACTTTTGTACATTTTCCAGATCGAAACTATGAGATACTGTTAAAATAAACGACGCGCGCTCGACGACATCAAAGACAATTTTGGCTTTGGAGGGGTGGGGTGAGGGCAAATGGTTGAGTACATACAGCAACTGTAGGCTATCCATATACCGTAGGACTTGAAACAAAAATATGAAAGTGGATATCAACGGAAAAGCCACATCGGTCGTTGTCCGCGTCTTCAATCTTGCAGACAGGCATTGCTCACCTGCGCTAAGCACTCGATACCTTAATCATCTTAAATTCAAGGCGCACCCCATCCAGCATGTACACCGACACATACATACATTGAGTATATACACTACGCACAATATTAGTATAACTATCAACCCAAATAACTACTACTATAGGTAGCCGGCTGTACAGCAGCGAGCGAGCGATGAGGTGTCTATTCTGGTATTCGTCTCTTCCGGTTGATTAGGCCATATACGGGGGAAGGGAAGAGGGGGTGGGTGCAGATAGGTATAAGGCTTCCCCTCTGAAACGACAACCACAGTCTAGATCAATAAATACGCCTCCATTCCTCTTCCCCCTCCTCTCTATCTTTCTCTATCCCCCTAGAAGAAGCAATCTACTCAGGCCTCGCCCCCTCCCTTTCCCTTTCACGCAAACTCCCCGCCCCCGTCGCAGCCTCGACGTCCTCCATCTTCACGCGCTCATACATTGGCCCTCCATTAGCTGAGGGTTTGGAGGGAGAAGGGGCAGATTCTTGGTGCTTGACCCAGGTGTAGTAAATGGAGCTGAGGAGAATGCTGCCGATGGATGATGCGCGGCCGCTAGATAAGGGGGGTTAGTGAGGGTTTTGGGGGAGAGCGAAGAAGTGGGAAGGGGAAAGAGAGAGGAAGGGGAACGGGATGGGTTTGTTTTTGAGGGGGAAGGGGGGAAGGGAAAAACGCACGAGGTGATAACATCCTTGAAGAGCCACGCCCCGAGCAGGGACGCAGCGACGCCGCGCACGGCGGAGGAGATCATGTGTGTGATGGGGGAGGTCACTTTGATGGAGAGGAGCGCGGCAATGCTCATGAGGAAGCCGAAGGCGCCCTAGGGGGAGAAGGGGTTAGTTAGGTGTGAGCGGGGAGGACCGAAAAGGAAGTGGAGGGAAGGACGGAGAAAAAAAAGGGTATGAGAACAGGATGTACTGTAACTGCGGACCCAATGACGAATGTCCTAAGGGGAGACATTGCACCTTCCTCCACGACGAGCTCGTGCACGCCTGAGAGGAGCTTGATGATATCGGGGCCCTCGCCGGCCAGGAGGAGGATGGGAGCGAGGACGACGGCGCTGATCGCGTTCGTGTACCACGATAGCAAGAGTGCGCTGCCGTTGACGACAGGCAGGCTCTGTCTGATGACGACCGAATGCGCCGCCGTGATTGCGGACCTCGTGACGCCGAAGAAGATGCCCGTGAGGGAGATGGGGGTGCCATCAAGGAACACACCCACAAAGAAGCCCGCCGTGACGGGCGCGCAGGCGAGCATGATGAGCACGCTCGGCCGCGCGTGCAAGAAGACGAAGGAAGTGAGCACGGTGAAGGGGAGCACGAGCCCTCGCGCGACCTGGTAGAAGGACGCGTCGACGTACTTGAGGGTGTAGTTCGAGAAGGAGAGTCCGATGACGTTCAAAGCGACCATGGCGACGAGCCCACGACAGATGGCGGGGTCGAAGGTGAGCCGGTCAGGGAGGAGGCGGAGGAGGTCGGAGAGGAGGAAGAGGAGGACGGCGATCATGAGCTGTGTCCAGAGGAAGAAGAGGGGCGCGGCAGTGGTGTTGAGGACCCATTTGTTGCTGTGGGATGGGGGGTTAGAGGGGGGTGGGACTAAGGGAGGGGTGGACATACGCCATGACCATCTAAGGGGGCGGGCGTCAGCGAGTGAGGGAGATAAGACATGGCACATAGGGACGTACTGCGAGGGCTGCGACGAGGTAGAAGAGTACAACGCCAATCTGGATACATGTGCACGGGTGAGCAGGGCACGAAGGGAATGAGAGAGGGTCACACACGACGAGGGCTTGGACGGGGGCTTGGACGGGTGCTGGGGCGCCATGGTGCTATGTAGCTACGTGGCGGGGAGATTACGTTAGTGTAAGTATTAGAGCCGTATTACAGGGCGAAAGAGAGCGGCAGAGGAGAGCAGTAGGGAAGTTGAAGGAATGCAAGCAGCCTGCAAAGAGCGAACTGCGAACAGTGAAGCGGTGCAAAAAAAGAAACGAAGTAGTCTCAGGCTCAGAAGACAACACTGTCAAAAACTCCTGTTAGGGAGTGCTGCTCTCCTCCAAGAACTCAGAGGCCGATGAGAGCAAAGAACAAAGGGGGTTGGATTGTGGACTTGGGTCCACTCGGGCAAGGTACATAGATAAGGTAGATACAATCTATATACAGCCTAATAGAATATTCCCACACACTGCCACCTTCTGACCACAAGCACGAAGCTAGCACAACCCCAACCAAGGGGTACTCAGAAAAAATTTGTTGGATACTATGTTGTTTTTTTCGATTAAGCACCCTCAGGACCCTCCCCCCGTCCCCCTCCTGCCTAATTAGGAAGTTTCGGCAAGCTCCGATGCTTTTTCGATGACACGTTTGTGATGACTACACGTAATCTACTCCCTCCTCCTACCACAGCTGGTGCTCTGGTATTTTACAGGACGAAAAAGTAGTGTAAAAGCAGTTGTTAGTTGATTAAATTTTGCCAAAAATTTACTGACTAGCGAAATGTATCATTTTACACAAGGTTATTTCCATATAAGGAAATAACATTTGGTAAAATTATACAATTTTCCATTGCAAAAACAAAAGGTAAAATTTAATCAACCTACATTGCGTTTTGCAAGTATTTTATCTCTTGTAAAATGATGTGGTGTCAACTGTGTACATTTTCGACTGCCTACCCGCCAACCGGATTTTCTCTTGCATTTGTTGTCATAGAACCACCCTCCAGGTAGCTTTTCAAAGAGTCCTTGGCATGTCAAATGCTACTATGTTCATGGTCTCGAGATGGGAGTTCCAATTGGCTTCACCTCCAAAGCTGAGTTTGACATTGATCTTGCAGATATCACAAATACGAGCACTTTCCACATTGAAATCAGACGGTAGATAATGTTCAGTTACAAAATGAAAAATCAGATTGACCAAATCATTGATGTATATACTGATTTAGCTTTTTCAATGGTTTCAGCATTTTGACAATGTTAACCTCTCCAAGAAAATTTCATTACAGTGGTTTACATGAGCAGATTACTCAATTCTGCTCTCTCCATGTGATTCAGGTGAAAATAAGTCATTTGGACCTCAAATCTTGCTTAGTAAGTTAAAAGGAATTCATTTAGATGATCAAATAACCAGAAAAAGCATGTTTGGGAAAAATTTTGTTAAGCAGCTTGCCAGCACCCCCTCACCCCCTACACTGTGCCTCGGCATTTGCCGGTGAGTACCCCTTGACCTCAACTCTTGACAAACACAATCTGCATCTGGGATGCTGCAACTGG
Source organism: Nidularia pulvinata (assembly GCA_036937195.1). Lineage (NCBI taxonomy): Eukaryota > Fungi > Basidiomycota > Agaricomycetes > Agaricales > Nidulariaceae > Nidularia > Nidularia pulvinata. The sequence continues at coordinate 6,737 of JASFDH010000865.1, forward strand.
CCAGATGGTTGCTGATCCCTTAGAAGGCCACTCAAGTTTGGTTCAACCCATTTCATTTTCACCTCATGAAAAGCAACATAATATATGTTATAAACTTGGTTCAGTTGTGAGTCTAGCTTTGTCATTATCCATATCATTCAGAGTAGATTGTTGATAATCTGGCTTGCTTACTATAGGATTTTGCTAATGTTCATTCTATTGCATCATTATCTCTTTCTAAAGTGCTCTCATCTTGCTTGACATACAATTCTGGTGGCTGGGTTACTGCCAATCAACTTACAGGTGACTCTGTTAGATTTTTATCACAGCCAATATTGTTTTGGGTGCCAGTTCAAATGTGCAAGGGTCTCATCAGTTTAGAAATGCACCTCATCATTGGCTGCTTCAAGAAAGTTCAACACTTTTGTCTTTGATAAATATTGGATTAAATGCCACAATCCCAGTGCATTGTCTATTACAGCACTACTTCAATCATCTAATAGGTCATGTCCTCTAGCAGCCATTATTGTGAGCAAATTTCTATTTTCATTATTACTGCTTCTCAGAATTAATTAATTTCTTCTTAGCAATGTATTCTACCTAGCTGGAATTCTTCCTGGAAAATGTGGAGATGGGTTTCAATATTTTTCATTTTTCTTATTGCAATTTTATATCTATTTACTCATATTTAATATCCTTGTTATTGTTGTATCATAAACCATCTGTGGATGCTCTAAATTTTATAGTCATTTTTCTTGGCTTTGTGAGAATTTTGACATTGACATCCATCCATTCTGCACAATCTTTTGTACTTCTGCATTCCTTCTTACACATTTGTCCATTCTGTATGAATATTGGACCTTGCATGATGTCAGACACACAACCAATACACCTAATAATGTAGTGTTGAGGTTCTCTAATCACTCAGGGAAAGTAGAGGATAGAGGAATAAGGATGAGCACTGTATTGTTTGTGGAGATACAACTAGCTCAAGACTGGGGTTCTGAGTACAAACAATGTAACTAAATACTACTTAACTCATGCATTATGCATCTACTACTCATGGCCTGTGCATGTAAGTAATGTGTCATGTACATGTGTATCATGCATGTAAGTAACAATTGATTGTAAAAGAAGTAAGCCTTGTGTTGTCCTCATGGGTGCAATTGCCTCATAATATCCATGCAGTGTCCATGTGTTGTCCCCAGGATTAGATGTTTCTGTGATAAGTCCAGGAGATAATATAATGATAATTGCCAAAAGAAAAGGTGAATTCATGACACATGAGACAGCAGGAACTACATTCATTATGCATCTTGGTGATATATAACAGGAAAGCAAATGAAGCATGTATCCTTGCTATCATAAATAGAACTTACCTACAATGATCTTCACACCAGTGAAATGGGGAACATTGAGCCTCCTTAATAACTTTGAACAGTTTTAATTCACATTCTTATCTGCAACAGGTTTGATGGGTGTGAAGGCCCATGATCTGCAGGGAAGGCATGGTCCATATTGTGCATCCATATTCATAGCTTTATAGTATATGTGATATGACCTCAGGCAATTGTCATATCCCAGTCACAATTCATCACTCACAATCTCTGGACCATTCACAATCAATTCTGATGCTCTCTGAATCTCTGCCTCATCTCCAGTTTACTCAGGTTTACTCCAGTCTCTTTCCATTTTGCAATTACCATGTTTCAGCCACAGACACTAGTCTTTTTGTGGTATATCTGTTGCATTAACATTTAGTTTGTGTCCCCTAGTTATCACACTGGAAGCTAAAAGATGAGAGTGGTATGGCCTCATCAGGTGTGTTTCAATGCTAAGTATATGTATTGCTCTTGGTCCTGGACCTACAGTCTAAGTGAGGAGACAGCAGTGATTGTAAGTCACATGAAAGTCACATAAATAAATTAATTCATGATATATCTAGCATATTGATTCTTATTTTCTCCAATACCATATCCAGTGCATTAATGTAGTTTTTATTTTCAACATATTATTGATTTCTCTGATGGATATTATGTAGGTTTATTGTAGAACTTATTATGAATTTATTCTCTCTATATATAGCAGGTAGAGGTGTGTATATGTATTTTATTTTATTCACTATTTATTCCCTCTAAATGTAGTGGATTTAGAAGCCAGCATCTGTGGTATGATGGGTTCAACTTTTGATTGATGGGTGATTGCTTATGGCTGTTTTGGAAACTTAGGGTGGCAAATTAGGACACTTTATTAGAAGTATTGTAGAGTGCTCATTTTTCCATGTATTAGCATGATTTTATGTGTGTTAGAATTGCACTGCTTAATGCTATGATATTGAGAAAATTTATAGTTAAATTTTGAGTGATTATGAGGTACATAAGCAGCATATTTTTCTGTGGTCATCAGAACTAAAACCTCACTATCATTTCTATTTCTAATCCATTTATATAATATGTAGGCCCATTTGAACTACCTTGTTTACACCTGAAGGTTGGTGCCTTTATCATAACTAAATTCAAGAGACTGAGTATAGATGACAAGAAATGCTGAATTTTGATAACTTCAGGATAGAGTCTCAATGGAATTGGCTGTAATGCCCTGTGTCGGGGTTCACTATATTCTGAAATCCAAAGATGCAGCAGATAATATTGAACGCGGCCAAGCACGAAAAGATTGTAGCCGGTGAAATGGAAAGGAATCGACAAGGGGTCGATTGATAGGCGCTTCATACCATTACTGTCAGCCTTCCCAAGTTCCCAGATACGCGGCTACCGCTCCCACTCTCTCCCGGGGGTACCCCCTTTCCTAGGGGTCTCCGGCACAGCACCCCCGACTTTCCGCAGTGTCACCGGCACGTCTGTCATGTGTCGCTCTCTTACCGCCCCCATCCCACTCTCCCTACATGCTGCACCTCCCTCGCCGCGCGTCCTGCAACATCACCCGCTTGGCCCGGGGGCTGCTCCTCATCCACGCGAGTTAATGCGTGCACAAGACTTGGTGATTCTGTTGAAGGTGTGGAGGAGGAGGAGGATGAAGGAGAGAGGTACGTCGAAAGAGGAAGTGCTGCGTCCGACGAGGAAGTATGCGGTAGAGGGAGTACAGCGTGTCAAGTGGCCAGCATAGCAGAGTGATCGAACTACCTGTCCAGCACTCTCGTCATCCTCCACGCAGCGCTCAAATACGCGTACAGTTGGTCCAGTATGATCTGTAGGTCCGGCATGCGCCGGGCCAATTCTTTCTCCACTTCCTGGCTAGTCCGTCACACCTCAGACCCGGACCACGACGACGAGGCGACAGGCTCCCCAAGCCCTTGCACACTCATCGCCCGCCGTACTCCTGCTAACATCTCGGCCGGGAGCTCGTGCACTCTAGGCAGAGGGTATTGTTTGGCTTTGGCTTTGGCTGACAGCTTCGGGGGAGCAGGATGGGAGGAGCGCGAAGCTGCTTGGTGTATGCTTCGTAGGCAGAGGAGACTTTTCCGGGCTCCATCTTCCTGTGTCCTGGAGAAAGAAAAGATGTTAGTGTCGTATTTGGTGTAGACTGTGACAAACCGAGAGAAAGAAAGGAGGAGTGAAAATAAGTAAGCAAGCAAGAGACAAGCATATCTTGCATTCGGATAGACTTAACTGCGAAAAAAGAGGGAAATGAAATGATACGGAAAGCAAGCAAGACGAGTATACCGCATATCCGGGCAGCGAAGAAAGAAGGTAAGAAAGGAAGAAAGAGGTCAGAAAGCCTGCAAGAAGCAAGCACGAAAATAAGCATAGACGAAATGAACTAAGAAAAGAAGTCGAGGTTGTCGTGCATTTAGAGACTCTTGACAGTACCAGAAAGACAAGAAAATGCCAAAACGCCGGAATCAAAGAAGGTAGGAAGATGATCAAATCCTGTATCGCTGTAGACTTGACAACGAAGAACGAAGAGGAAGCTGTAAGAAAGCGAGAAGGCAACAACATAAGGAAGCCAGCAGAGACGAGCGTTTCATGCATCTCGGTAGACTCGAAAGACAAGGATATCGTGTATCTGGGCGGAGTTGATGCCGCAAAAAAAACAAAGTAGCAAGATAGTCGTGCGTATTGCACATCCCAGCAGAATTGACGGCAACAATACAAAGAGGAAAAGAAAATGAGAAAGATGGCAAAAAATAAGGCAGAGGAAAATAGGAAAGCCGGTGGCAAGTAAAAAAGGCTTGCGTATCGTAGATACAAGTAGACCCCGCACAGAAAAGAAAGCAGGAGAGTAAGCAAATACGAAAATTAAGGAAAGAAAGAAGGAAGGGAGCGAAGATAACGCATCCGCATAGACTTGGTAGTGATGAAATAAAAACAGGAAGAAACCAAGCGCAGAAGAAAGTAAGGAAGAACAGCGTGTCATGCAGGGTAGACCTGGCGACGGAAGAAATGAAGAAATCAACCAACAGGAAAGCAAGCCGGGAAAAAAGCACACGTACATCCCAGGTTATTTAACAGCGTAAGAAAAAGGGAAACAGGAAAGTAAGAAACAAGAGCAAAATGGTGCACCCAGAAAACCTCAAACCCATCGAAGAAAACCCTCCCCCTGAAAAACAGCACAAAAAACCGCTACGTACTGCTGTATATGCCTCGAATAAACAGCCTCCCGCCTCCGATCCCTTACATTCCTTATATTCTCCCTCGTCTCCCGAGGCAGTGGACGGGGTTTGGGTTTGAGGAGGTGTTTGTGGGCCCGAGAGAGGAGTCAGAGATGCGCAGGGAGGGCCAGCTGAAAAGTTACTGGATGCGCTCCGAGTCCGGGAGGTCGGTATAGATGTGATTGTAGATGGAGGCGTGGTTGACCTGTTGGGGGAGGGGGTTAGTTAGGGTTTTTGTGAAGAAAGCGAGGCGGAAAATGGATGAAGGGAAGGAGGAGAGGGAAGAGATGGGGATGAAAGGAGGTGGGGAGGGGGGATAGCGAAGATATGAGAGATGATGATGGGGGAAGGACGGGGAAGAGGTAGAAGGATAGTGAGGGAGTCGGTCCAGGAGGAACGAGAAGAGAATAAGGGAGGGAAGCCAGGGAATAAGGAAGTGGAGACGGAGAGAAAAAGGAACAGAAGGAACAGGTGCAGATAAGGAATACACCCGGAGGAGGGGGATGGTGGGAAACGAATAAAAAAGCAAGGACGTGAGAACGGAAAAGCCTACTCGCTAAAGACCGTACGTGGCTGGGAGAAGGACGCGCCGCATCGGGAGGAGGGGCACGCAGGGTGAGGAGCCGCCGGGAGTCACTTCGGAGTTGAGCACTTGGCATACGGGAAGGTAGGTTAGGTGGGACGCGTTGGATCGGGTTCGAAACTTGTAGAGCTGATTCGGAGTGGGGATATTGACGGATCAGCCATGGCAAAGACCAGTGGGTGTGGTAGATTCTGGGTTAAGGGCTCTGACGTAACAAACACAGGTCAATGTTCACAAGTCGATGAGTCGGTGAGATAGAGCAGGGGGACGAGGGAGCTGAGGGCAGGGCGCTGTCGAAACACAATCGCGTTCGTTACGTTAATGTGCGCACTGCGGCCCGTCCCTCCCGATAACCATGCTCCTCCGATCATATCAACACCCCGGTCGTATTTCCTGTGTTCAGCATCGAATCTGAGTGCCCCGGCCGTCTCTGCCACAGATCCGACGCGTCTTCCATGTGCCACTTCCTCCGGGTTCTCCTCGGATAGGCTCAAACCGTCCCAAAGAATCGGGCATATGCTGTCCGTGTTCTGTTGTCATCTTCATCTGCTTCTTTCCATTCGCTGATGCACTGCTTAGAACTGAGAGCCTCCTGTGCCTACAGCTTCCAGGACAAGAGAGGCATACTCTCCCCCGCCTCTTCATCTACTGGGACGTGACAAGATGGTTTTTCTCCCACCTACTCGTAAGTCTGAAGATTATGTGTATCTACTTTGTTTCGCTGCTGCATTCTGTCACTCATTCGATTGATTCTCTTTCTCCTTCCTCTGCTGTCCGTTCGTTCCTATTTTCATTGCTGTTTCTGCTCTCACCATTCTCATCTCGCGCACTTTGGCCCTCCTTTCGGCCCTGCGTTTTTCGTCGTGTTTTCCTGTTATGTATTCGCTCTTGTCCCTCGCTTCATTTCCTCGCTTTTCGTGCCAATCTCTCGGCCCTCTCGTCCCTTTTCTGGCGCACCTCACTTAGGAATCGGCTCGTCTACACAACCGTGCTCGTCCTCGGGGGTGGGAGGATAAAGATTTGCACCCTCTTACGTGTTTTCTGCTCAGCTAGAAGGGGTAGGGAGGATGATATGTTGAACACTGGTGCGTTTGTTTGTTATCTATTCGTACTAAGTTTCACTGGTATCTGTTTGGATATAGGGTATGCACTGATCGACGCAGGCCCATGGGCGTTGAGTGGCCGTATTGAAATTCACAGCAAGATGTGCTCCTCGTGAAGTGCAAAGAGCCTCGTTGGAGAGAGCGTGCGCGCCGATGGTGGCGGAAATGGGGAGTGACCGTACGTATGGCATCCTCCCCCTATCTCTCTCCGTCTCACTCCATCTTCAACGCCTTGCAGAGCTATCAAGTATCAATCCATCTCCGTGTGCAATCTCTCGGACTAACAAGATACATCGCGGCGCACCTCGTCTAGCCGTCGCTTGTCAGGAGGCACTGGTCCGCCATATGTGCAAATAGCCGCCCTAATACCAGCGATCTCATAGATTTAGAAGGTCCGTGAGCCAATTCTTGCACGCCATGTACTTCCGTCTTACTGTTCTGACATTTCGCGCGCAGATCCTGTGGTGAAGAAGGGGCGTCCTGTGATGAATCTACGCGTTATTTCGTACTGCAGGTATGCCACTTCCTGCCATTCTTTCATCGCTCTCATGCAATGTAAAACCAGGAGTGTACAAGAGTGATGCAGGATTCTGGAGATCAGGGCACGCTGCACAATTGAGGCAGAGGGTACAGGAAAGCATAACATCTGCACTCGTACGAGTAGTGTCCTGACATGAAAGTGGACCAGCTGGCGAGTGACCCTGTTGGAACTGGTACATGCGGGTATCAGATTTATATCGAGAACATGCATGCTCTTCCAATGCAATACTCCATTCTGAGTGCTGCATATACCTGTTCTAATATGTCCCAGCACGTAGACCGTGTTAAAATGAGCTATGCTTCGATGCTCACTCGGATTATCAGTGACCTGGCAAACGCGCAGGGGATTTGTCTCGTTATAACGCTACTTAAATACTACTGATACATACATTAAAATGGAGATAAAAGGATAAAACAGTTAGAAATGAAATGATAAGTAAAGCCACAAGAATGAAATAATGAATAAAAGGAAACAATAAAAATGCGAAAAGTGACAAAAGCGGTCACCGATATAGCGTTATACATTTGGCGTAGCGCTTGATATTCCAACAGACCGTGGTCCGTGAAGGTTATGCGATTTGGTATCTTATTTTTGCATGGATGAAAGAGGTTAAATACACCAGGCAGGACATGCATCCTACTTGCTGCCCGCCAAAATGCGTGGTTCGAACGCATTCTCTTCACCTTTCACCTATTGAATTTAGGGCATTGACGAGGGACTTAGTCTAGCAATATATTTAGTTCAGAGCAGTTCATACAAACAACTTGAGGTATCGAAAATGTATAATTGATATCCTACTACATACACGGACATGTATCAGAATACGTGAGAGGGGTTAACTCAGCCAAGGCCTGAAACAGGAGGGGACATGAAAAAAGAGAGTGACCCGACAAACATGAGGAACGACATGAAGAGAAGAACGGAAGGAAAATGTGAATGTTCGGATTGAGTTAGAGTCAGTCTTGCTCGATGTCCTCATAGCGCCGCAATGGTTCTACTGGTGGTCGCTCTCATCGTCCAGAGGCTGCGCCCGTGCAATACGTACATCCAGAGCTTCTTCAGGTACATCCATTCCAGCACATTGCAGGCAGTCTGTTCTTCAGTGCGATATGACCAATGAAATTAAATACAGGATCCACTCACCAGCATTGAGCCAATATCGGCTTCAGAGGTGCATCTCCCTCCTAGGAAACGTGGATATGTTGAGGGCAGCCGGGCTCAACCGCGGAGGGCAGGAGGAAGGAGGTCTGGCGTCGATAGAATGGGCTTCTTCAAACACCAAGCGAAGAGGAGAGAGATCGGACTTCCCCTGACTGCTAGTAGACTGCAGCAGAGATACACCACTACAGAAAGAGCGCGTCCCTCGAAAAGAAGACGCCGTCTTGCTCGCCTGTAATGGACAACAAATTCGACCCAACAACATAGGGCGCCATGGTGACGAAGCCTCCCGTCAGGAATCAGAGCACAAGTCAACATTCGGTGCATGAATCCCGAACATCTCTTGCTGTAGGCATCCTACCGTGCCGCATTCTCAGAGCCAAGTATCGGCTTCGGCACCCACATCGACACTAGGTCTACCCTAGTCAAGATGAGCTTCTTATGGCGTATCAGCTCGATGAAGAGCAAAGGAAAACCTCGAACCCAATAGCTGGAGGAACGAAGGGGCGCTCGGGAACGACACAACAAAGGACATAGGCAGGAGATGACTGTGCATATAGCAGGCAATGTCAAATTCGTGGGTCGGAATCTCAATGAGCTGCTTGACGGCGAGAAACTGGCATATTCCCACCCACTCGCCGATCGAAAAGAACAAGAAGGCAGAGGCGGATACTTGTAACTTGCAAGAAAACTGCTAAACACTCAGAGTGTTCATAATTCGCTCCCTATGATGCAGCGGCACCGCGAACTCGTCCTCCTCCTCCACCACGGCGTTGGCTAGGTATATATGCCAGTAACCTGTAGCGTCGCGGAGGTATTGGATCCCTGTTTGTGTGGATGGTAAGTTCCGTGTTTGGGATCGGGCGTGCCGTAGTGCTTGTTGGCGATTTAGACTGTGATCGAAGGAGATGGGGAAGCCGAAGTGCTGCCACGAGGGGTCGCGAGGAGTAGATGGAAGAAGGGTAAAGCGTATAGCGGGGTGCAGGGTGGTTTGGGTATTGGGACAGTGGGGTGCCTGAATGTGAATTGGTCACGATGGTCGTGCTGCTGTGCGGTAGATCACATGAACTCATTAGGGAGAGAATGGAGAATAGGTGAGTGCGGGTGCTTACTGTGCAATTTCGCATGGCAAGTGAGCATCATATTCTGAGTAGCAAGCACCCCATCGCATCCGCAGAAGCGAACTCTAAACATTAGGTCCGGCACCTACTCAGGAATTGGGTTCGGCGCCTGCGCTGAAACTAGGTCCGGTACCATCAAGACGAGCACTTCGCTAGGAAAATTGTGGGTGTACCTTGGGTAGATGAGATGGCAAACTAGGAGAGAAATTAGTTGCTAGCGGGCAGCAAGGCGGGACAATGCAAGCGTGACAAAGGTAAAGCAGTGAACGCCCGTCGGGCCCGAAGCGAGGGGGTCAAGTCGAGAAAGGAGCAGAGAAGAATCAAACGCACAGAGGATGAAGAGAAAGGATAAAGAAAAGAACTATATGCCAGGTGGTCTTGCTTGTCTAGAACAAACAATAAGACACCTCCCAACCTCTGCCGTGATGAGGGCAACCAGACTGGAGATTGCATATGATGAGGATGACCACCACAGGGAGTGCCGCTCGGACACAGCCGGCGGAGATTGCTCAGGCAACGTGGTACTAGCGCTTATGCTTGACACCTTACAGCACGACGTCTGCCTCTTTCTTTCCTACTACCACCATCGCGCTCGACACCTTGGAGAAATCATGCCGGCGTTCACAAATCCAACCGATTTTACTGTCATTAACCCGTCTTTCACAGATGTCGCGGGTAATAGTACCATCAATAGCAACACATACATAAATCAGAATCCGGGCGAGCTGAAAGAGAAGCTCGCGGCGCTGAAGCCGGTGGCTCGGGAAGCCTACAGCGTTCCACGTTGCATGGAAGGAACTCGGGAAGGAGTCTTCACTCAGATCCGAAACTGGGTACAGGATTTCAAGGGTATGTTTACGCCATCTCTCAATGAGTCAGGATTGTTGGGTATGCTCATTTCCTGTGCTAGATCCCACCACTCCAAATATCATGTGGATCAGCGGCAGCCCTGGTGCTGGGAAATCTGCAATTGCTTCGAGCTTGGTCTCAGAGCTAGATGGTCTTCGGCAACTGGGATCCTCTTTCTTTTTCAAGCGAGGTGATGCTAATCTTAGTGATCCTGCTGCCCTTTGGCGGACTGTGGCCTCTGATCTTGCCCGAAATTATCCATGTCTGAGGAATCAAATTGCAGACTTTGCAGGGAGGCCAACTTTCCGACCTGATGATGTTGACCTTCATTTTACTTGCCTAGTCAAAGAGCCTCTGAACAGCAATGCCGCAGAGCTGGGTCAGTCTCAACTTGTTATTGTCCTAGATGCTTTAGATGAGTGTGGATCAGAGGAGGCACATTCTCCTCAAAGGCTTATTCTGCTCAAGTCTATCTCAAAGTGGTCTCAGCTTCCACTATGGGCCAAATTGATTGTAACTAGCAGACCAGAGCGGGTTCCAGATTCATTTAATGATCCACATCTGTGTTGTCACATTGCACTGGAGACTGGGAATGCAATAACTGCTGATACCAACAAAGATATTCAATTCTTTTTTGAGAAAAGTTTTGCTGAACTCAGTGGATGGCATGGCTTGGAGCCAACACCACATGAAATTGTGCAGCTCACTGAGAAAGCTGCTGGTCTATTCATCTGGGCACAAACTGCAGTTTCATTCATGATCCAAGAAGGACCCTATGATGAAGCTGATCCTGAGATGAAACTAAAGCTTCTGCTTTCTGGAGAACTTCACAAAGGAAGTGATAATGTTGACTTGCTATATGAGCAAATCTTAGATTTTGCTTTCCACACATGGAATGACAGCCAACTTGAGCTACTGAGACTCACACTTGCAACTGTTATACTTGCTAGATCACCATTACATTGCAATGATCTTATTGCATTGCTAGGCAAATCAGCCAACAAAACAGTCAAGAGGCAAATACATACAATTATAACACGTCTATCATCTGTGCTCTACATTGGGAAAGTAGATGATCGACTGTACATCAGACATCTGTCATTCTCTGAATATCTGACAAGAAGATGCAATGTGATTCAATTCAAAATAAGTCAAGAAAAATATTTTCCTGTGATAGCATTGTCTTGCTTGGCTATCCTCAACCAAGAGCTTAAGTTCAATATATGTGGCTTAGAGAGCTCTTGTATGAAGAACAATGAGGTGGAGAATTTGAAAACATGTGTTCAAAAATATATTCCTGGATATTTATCCTACTCAAGTCTGTTCTGGAGCACACATGTTGTGGACACAATGCAAATCCACACTGACAAATCACAGGTGTGGAATGACCTAAGGCATTTTTTCCAGTACCAGCTCTTGTACTGGCTAGAAGTGATGAGCCTTATTGGTGCTGTTCCAGAAGCATTGATAGCCTTACATTCATTGATTCCATGTATAGCAGTAAGTCTGAAATATTACAGCAGATGAAAGTTGCTAACACAGTTTGAATAGGATGATACACATATGAAGCTGGCAGACTTCATCAAAGATGCCACTCAATTTGTGTTAAATTTCCACATTCCTATTAGCCAAAGTGCCCCACATATATATGTTTCAGCCCTTCCATTCTCACCTAAGGAGTCCCTGATCAAACAACATTATGGTCCACAATTTCCAAATACACTAGTACTAAAGCAAGGAGAAGATGATCATTGGCCAGCAGGTATAAATGTGCTACTTGGTCACTCAGGTTCAGTCAGGTCTGTTGGATTCTCACCTGATGGGAAGCAGGTGGTCTCAGGATCATCTGACAACACAATCTGCATCTGGGATGCTGAAACTGGCCAGATGGTGGCTGGTCCCTTTGAAGGCCACTCAGGTTCAGTCTACTCTGTTGGGTTCTCACCTGATGGAAAGCAGGTGGTCTCA
>JASFDH010000866.1:0-18644 GCA_036937195.1 Nidularia pulvinata
ATTCGCATCCACAAACATACGCCCCCGCTTTCCCACACTCGCATAATCACCTGCATCTTCTCCGGAACCCACAGCACACACGCATCACGCACCACCTTCTGCCATAGTATCCCGTCTCAATGGCCATGACACTCGCCCTCCCATCCACACCCTCCTCCGTCGCCTCGGACGACGGAGCCGCCACTACCAACATCAACACTAACGCACCACGCACCCCCGTTTCCCCCACATCACCCGTTTCCGACTCCCAGATCCCCGGAAACAATACGAACACGAACACGAACACTGCCGCACCCGCTGCGAACGGCGCGGGTGGCAGTGCTGCGCAGATGAAGCGCAAGCCCAGCCGGCGTGCCAATACCGCCGAGCGCCGGGCAACGCACAATGCCGTAGAGAGGCAGCGGAGGGAGACACTTAATGGCCGGTTCTTGGTGAGGATCTTATCGTGCCAGTTCTTATCTTATCTAACCACCCTATAGGACCTTGCCGCTCTCCTCCCCAACCTCTCGCAGATCAGGCGACCCTCCAAATCGAGTATTGTCAATTCCTCTATCGCCCACATCCACGCCTCCCGGCGACACCGCATGCTCGCGGCACGCGAGCTCCGTCTCCTCAAGCTTGAGGCTGATGCGCTCCGGCGCGAGCTCAATGAATGGCGCGACCGCGCTGGCATTCCGCGCGTGGAAGAGCCCCTGCGCGGCGAGGGCTTCTCAATGGTCCTTGGCGGCGAGCTCGAGCTCATCAGTCCTGTCCAGGGCGAGGAGGAAGGTGAGGACGGCGAGGAGAATATCGGCGGATACGTCGGTGGCTCCGGGTACATGGACGAGGGCGACGATGACTTCGCCCCATCCGTTCCCCCCAGCGCCCACCCCGGTCTCGGCCCGGACGACATGGAGGACCACCAGGCACGGGTGGGCCTCATGGCGCTCAAGGCCGCCGCCGCCGCGCAGAACCCCTTTGCGCACAATCTCCCGCCTCCACCGCCTTCCGCTGGCCAGCAGGGCCAGGGCAACGTTCATCTCACGCACATCCTCCCGCGGCCCGGCACGGGCGGGATGATGTCTCCTGCGTACGAGAGCCCCATGGGCGGTCTGTATGACGCGCACCACCTCCCGCCGCACCACCAGCACCAGCAGCCGGCGCAGAACCAGTACCCGACCGGCCCGCACTTCCTCCCTGGACATGCGCAGCAACAGCACCACCACCAGCAGATGGACGCGGAGAAGATGGCAGCGTACGCAGCCCACATGTACGGCCCCGCTGGCCAGCAGCAGCAGCAGCAGCACATGATGCAAGCGCAGCGCTCGCTCTTCACCCCTCCCGCGACCTCGCACGGGCTCCCGAACGGCGCTAACGGCAACCCCGCCTCAGGGCCAGCAAGCAACGGCACCGCATCCCCAACCCACAGTGCCGCCTCGCCCACACTACCCTCCGGCGGCTCGGGCAACCCCTTCCAGGAGCAGGCTTTCTTCGCCTCTCTTCAGCGTCAGCAGCTCATGCATCAACAGCAGCAGCAGCACCAGCAGGGGTACGGCTCTGACGATGCCTCGTCCATCTCCTCCGCGGGCGGCATCCCCATCCCGCAGCAGCAGAAGGCGCAGCAGCAGCGCAACCGCGAGCGCAGCGGCAGCCTTGCCGTGAGCGTGGGGTCGTACAACGGCAACGGCGCGAACAACGCCGGGAGCAGCCCCGTCGGCAGCCCGGCGTACGAGCTGGGCGGCGGTGGGAATGCGGGCGAGTACGGCGTTGCTGTGCCCCGGCGCGGGGGCCCACAGCAGCAGTGGGGCGGCCGCGGGGAGATGGAGCACCATGCGAATGGAGCGCACGGCATGATGGTCAATGTTGGCGTGGGCGGCGGCGGGGGCGGGTTCGCGATGATGATGTGAGGTGACTCGCATGCGTCGTTTTCTTTTATTTATCCCGCCACCACCACCATCGCCATCTCCGTCGTCTGCTCGATTGCTGTCCTGTTTGTATGCTCCCACCCGAAGTACGCACGGATAATTTATGCCCCCCGTCCTCCACTCGCCTGCTTGTCTGCTTGATACCCGCCCTCGGCCCGCTGTATACCTACCACCACCAATCTGCCACCTACATCCACTCTGCTCGTGTTCACCTTCCCCACCTCACGACCCACCGAGCTCAACCCACACACTCCTTCTGTCCCGGCCCCCCATTCATTATTGTTTTCTCTCTTTCTGATCTTTGCTATTCTTTCCCAGTGTCTACTTTATACATTTCTACATATGGTGTGGGGTTGTAGCTGTAGCTGTGTTCGCAGGCGCCCCGGTGCGCTCGTTTTTGTTACTGTGTTGTTGTAGATTCTAGTTGGAGGTACTGGAGGACGCTGAAGAGGAGGAGGATGAGAGGAGACGGACGTTGTTAATTTAAAGAAACGCGCGCGGAGGAGGTTGAGAGATGAGTGGAGACGTAAGACTGAAAATCCACCCCACACGAGATCGAAAATGCATTGTTGCTTTTTCTGTTCCACTGTCGATCGTCGTCTTGCGTTTTTCGCGTTGTCATGGATGGAAAGAGAAGAGTAAAATAAAGTACGAGTCTAAAAACGTATTATGACGCCTGGTATACTTAGTGTAGCGTGTAGCGTGTACAAGAGCGTTGGAGAGGAGAAGAGTGTACTATGTAATAGATGTGTCGTTTTCTTTCTTTGGGTTAATGGGAATTATTGGAATATTCGAAACGAAGACCGGGAGGGTCGCCTTCATCGGTTAATTGCTTAAAAGTTACAGCTTTGACCTGAACCTGGTAACTCCTCTGCGTCAATACTATGCTCCACGCTCCTCTGCCTTAACGTGATACAAATATCCCCTCTCTTGATCGCGACGTACATTCCTGCACTCCATACTTAGTCCGTACTCTCTCATCGTCGCCCACACGAAAACGTTGTCCCAACTCCTACTGAATCTCGATCCTCAAGTCATCAACAAAATTCTCCTTTTCCCCTCATTCCGATTCGAGTTCTGAAATTCTTCATCGTTCAATTCGACTTTCGTACGATGTCTCGCGCTCATAGATCTGCAGCACGTCGGATTGCGTGATATCCATCTAGCGTGCGTGGTATGTGTGCGTGATTCCGAGGGCCCGCAACGCGCTTTCTTCCAAGGAGTGCGCTTTCTGTCGACATCCAATGCACTCTCTGTCGACATCCACGAAGCCACCCACGCACAATGCTTGGCTCAAAGCAAATGTACATATGTGCGTTGTGGATGACGCCATGACGAAGGGTTTTTGCCACTGAAGTTGCATGCGCTCGCTCGACGCGTCTGGGTGTCGCCGGGATGGCGCCATCGGTTTTTCATGTGGTTCCTTCTTCCTGATGCGCTCTCCCGACGTCGAGATCATACCAGATATGCCATTTCCCTCCTCGACGTCGATAATCCCAACCTCGATGGAGAGTCACACACATAATGAAGAACACTTGATGGACTAAAGATAACATGCAGAGATAAGCACACCCATTTGCTCCGAATTCCATTATCACTATCATGAGGGTCAACCTGAGCGTTAATACTATAGATAGGGGGGTCCGTTGTCAACGTGCGTCGAGTTTTCTGACGGAATGGCGTATGCCACTTTCACGATATGCCGCTCGCTCGCAGCTTGTGGACGCTGTTCTATCGCCCATGCATGCCTGTGGTGCCTCCTGCCTCGACGCGTATGTTCACCCCGGGGGGCTGGATGTTGACATGTCCTGTACGGGCCCTGCCCAAGTCTTGCACATCTTTTCGCTCCCGGAATGCCAGGGTGTCTTGCCTTCTCCAGCGTCTTCCTGGCACATCCTTGTTATCTACATATGCATACAATATCCACAGGCACGAGCTGGGCCTCTTACCTCCAGATCCCTCGCGCAATGCCGGACGCTTCGTCACGGATTTCCACACCCCTTCCCAGAGAGGGCTGAGGCCGGGGTGGTCTCACACACGCAGTATAGCCAGCCCCACTTCACGGGTTTCGATATGCATGTATTGGGCATATACACATCTTCTCAGGTCTTCAAGTGAGCAATCTTCACAGGCTTGTCCCTGCCAAATGATTGAAAGAAAGCCTCGCTCACGTTCTTTCTCCCTGAGGAGAGAGCGCATCCCCTTCTACTATTCAAATCACGAATCCTGGTTCCTCTGCCGTTCCTGCTCTCACACTCATTAACCAGACTGATCTTGAGTCTGATGAGAAGGAAGCAGAAGCTAAAGTGGCCCGCTCGTCCCGTGAGCAGCGTCAACGTCAGTCTGCAGGTCATGTTCATTCTCTCAGATTGTCTCTCCTTGTTCTTCCAGCTGACTAACGTTGTTCTATCAATAGTTGTATCCTCCCACTGCCGTCCTCGAGCTCAGCTGGTCCCCTGGTATACGTACTTGCCGCCCATTCAAGCTATCTTCCCTTGAATACTTGAGTCCTGCCAGCGGGGATAACGCCGCTGCCAGGATAGATAGATCCATGACACTCGCAGGGTCCTGTATATGTACGTATACGTACGTATGCGTGCAAACTGCTAAGCCTCCAGGTCAGGCAGTCTCAGGCTTCCTTGGACCTTGATGGATTCAGATTTACTTATTGCCGCGCCAACCCTCTTCGCGTCTGTAGGCTGAATTCTGCGGCGGACATCCCTCATCTTGATGGACGCTCTGCGTATCATCAACTGTCCCGGCTCCTCCACCACCACCATCATCAGCATCATCATCATCAGCCAAGCAGATTCAAGATTCGACACCACTTCTCGATAGCTTACGCAAACCCCCACTTATTAGCCTCCGCCCGGGCCGCACCATACGGCTTATCCCTTTATCCGGAGCTCGGTTTCGTATCTTTCGTCGTCATTGGTTCGTTGTTTTACTGATCCCTTGCTATGCAATATGGTTTTTTTTGCTTATCTCGCTGCTAAGGCTAAGTTGTTCCCTTCGAAAATCACAAGCTTTCCACCTTCTTTCCGCATCATACACCTCCCTCCTGCTTCTCCTCTCCAATTTCGGGACCCTAGATCCATAAGTACATCCCCAGCTACAGGAAAAACAGGTTTCAAGAGCGGCGCGGGGACATTATGCTGGCATGCGCGACACTTTGCTTGACATGCTGGCAGACGATAATTAGCTGTTTGAACTTCTGTCATAGCCAGAGTTGCACTTGGGAATTCCGACAGGCCGGGAGGTACATGTTTACTCGATACCGACGATCTATCTATCTATCATCTATGGCATTCATTATCGCCATACCTTAGGAATGGACGAAACAGAGTCGTGATGCCAATAGATCTAGCCTCTGCGTCGGCCTGGGTGGGAGCTTCCGTTCACATCGTGTTCGAGCTTGAACTCTTTACCTTCGGTCTTCGCTGCGAAATCGCTTTTCGTTGCGGCGGTTAACCGGATTCCCGGTTGTGAAACACTTTCACTTTCTTTTTCCCTGTCATCGATCCCGACACCGTCGAGTCGGCAGTCTCGGAAAAATGTCGCTACATATTGCGTACTTCTACACCGCCTCTCGGTCTACATTCCTATTTTTTCTCCTCACCATATTTTTCTCTTCTAAAGATTTTCTTCACTTGAGCGGGCCGGCATGTTGCCGCTGACTCCACTCTGGGCAATCAGGGCACTTCCACTCCTTTGTGGCGTTTGACGCTCGCTAGGACAAGTACTCGACATCGAAGACTTTTATCCCTGCTACTGTAAGGAGGCTTCTCCCTCCGTCCTGATCGACACAAGAAATCGTGCGAGGCGAGGCACATTCTCATCCAATCAGTATGCACTGTACGTGCCACTGACTCATCTTAATTCGTTTGTTGCTATAATCGAAGACTATTCACTCGTCTTCGCGGCCCTTCGCGGCCATTCGTGGCTCTTCGCAGTGGTTCTCACCACTTTTTTGTTGACTTTTCATTCCAGGGAAAGTTTTGCAATGGAGGAACTCACAGGTATGTAACCAGGGCTTCAATCCCGTAAAGGCTCGTTATATCCGTTTTCCCCATCTACACCTTAGTTTCCCCCGTATCATTCGCCACGTCAGTGACGAGCTTCGGAGCTTCTCCCCCCTCTGAGACCATCGGAGCCGGGAACATGTCCTGCACGCCATCTACTAGAGCTCTGCCTTTGGTGTGACCTTCCTACGTCAACCGACTTGTTATTATCAGGTCTTGGAACGGCTCACGCGCCTCCACTCCGGCTTCATTCTTGTCTCTCTGGGAGCCCACCAGCTGATCAAAATTATCAAATCTGTCTTTATATGATCATGATCGCGGCGCAATCAGTGAAAGATTTCTAGATGGTAATTGACCACTATGGGCTGTACAGGCCTAGGAGCTGGCCGCCCTTGCTGATGCTTCCACTAAGTGCCGGGTTACAGAAACGTAGATTCTACGTATATGGAGAATCTTCTGAAAAACGCGGGGCTTCTTTCGGTGTACTCGGTGTTCTATTTTCTACTCTCAGGCATCACTTACTATTATATCCTTCATCATACTCGTGGCATGACCGGGTACAATGTACACCGGTCTCGTGCCTTTTGACAGACATAGAATCCTTGATATCTTGCCGCCATTGGGCAGATAAACTCGCCTTGGGATATCAAGGAGATCGCAATCTGTTATCCGAAGAGCACTCAATCTCCTTCTACTTGGAAAATCTGGCGACTTAAAGCGCATCAGCGCATCAAAATGCGGGGAAATTAGGTTCAGATTGGATGTGCAATCAATCAGGTGAAATCTGAGCAGTTAAATACACCTTGTGCCACATTGGTGGGTGCTCTTCGCACCCAAGGATATGAAGGGTATGTAAGTGATATATTTACATTCAAACTTACTCACATATATAGGCAAATATGGATAGCTACCGACATGTGGTAACTGGCCGGACATTTCACTGATCTCCATTTAAGTGGTTTGTTACTTTTCCTTCTACTAGACCATTGCTTACTTCTGCATCAAATCGTGTGCACTTTACGAAGATTATTGTCGTCGTCCACAGTCAACAGCCCATTTAATATATAAGAAAATTTCAACATTTAACTGGATGCTGCAATGATTAATATCCATGGATAAAATATCAAAATGGCACTGTTTGATTTCGGTTAGTCAACATTTGGACAATATTCTGAGTGAGCACTGAGCAATAGATCTATCTGTAGAAAGTGATCGACGTGAAGTTGATCGACTTGATGGAGTTTAACAGCTGCACCCTCGACTCCCAGCAACTCCCATCACAGCCTGACATCGGCTGGTAAACGTCGCCGACTGTCATGATTAAATACCAAATACTTAGCGATTTCCCGTTCCAAAGTTCTAGATCTTGCGTATTTAGAAGGTATGTGGGCGAGATGCTGTACTTCCTCGCAATGCTCACAGTACAGTCGAACCTCTCATAACCTATAGCTCTCATAACCCATAATTCCTGATATCCTATTGAATTATGGAGTTACTAGGTTACTAGGTTTTTGGTGCTTTCTGAACTTTTCGCACCTTTTTTTTGAAATATCCTCTTAGCCCCATAGCTTCGGCTCTAAGCCGAGGGGTATGGGCTATGAGAGGTTTGACTGTAACCATTAATGGAAAAAACCGAATTATTGTGCTGGAGAGTAATGCTGCACAAATGAGCGCCACCGCTGATCGAGAAATAGTCATCGTATCAGCTGCAGCCTTGATGGGCCTATGCCGCCCGTTCTATTTCCATTCCTTGGTGTATAGTATGAATGCAATGGTAGATAATATCATCGGCGCAGCTTTTTGTCATCTAAATAGCGTCAATCGAGTAGCTACCCGATACTTTCCGAAGTTCATCCACAACTCACACGTCTTTCTTCGACGTGGCTAATTCTCTGATCCCCTCTGTTCAAATATATGGGACTAATTAGGGTTCCTAAATTACACGCTATGTGTAGATCTCTGCGTTTCGGCGCCTGAGCCAATTTTATCTTGTTTGCCAAGATGCTCTCAGATTCTATCAGAGAAGGAAAGGAGATTATGGCCGAAGAACAAGAAATGGGGCTGGACATTGTATAAGAAATAGAAAGTCTCGCTGGCGCGCATAAATTAATGAACAAAAGAACTACTCTATCTCTTTCCATCACTTTTCGGGTACTTTTGGTTGAAGGTTTCGAATAGATCGCCGTATTTAACCTTGCTTTTTCATAATTTAATTTCAAGAAAAGCCAAGGAATACTTAAGAACGGAGAAGGAGCAAAGCAATTATCATATTTTCGGCGGTTATGGAAGCATTCCGCTGCTCGGGCTTGATACACACACTCGTATACAGAGCGCCATGTTTATTTACATCCAAGCGAATTGAAATCATCGTTATCTGCCTTCTGCCACCGAAAGAAGCAATATCCCTGAGAAAAGACGTAGATTTGAGATATGAAATTCTCGGTGAGGCAGTGCACTGGCAAGAGGAAAAAAGTATACCATGTAACAGTTCTATTCCAGTATGAATGTACAAGCGTCAGTTCAATCTGATAGTGTGGGACTAAAGATTCCGAAAATTAGTCACTTTGCATTAGGCGACCGCTATGATTGGAGCAAAGTCACAACAGCAGGCCACTAGACAACATGTACAAATACAGTTATCCATCATCCAGGACCAGAGACACAGCAAACTTGAAACTTAGATATCCTAATTTGAGAAATCGTATTCTGTGAAAAAAATTATAAATACATAAAGCTGAACATATGAAGTGTACTCTGAGAAAAATTTTAGAATACTTGCACTTGCTTATGTAAATAAAATGCTAATTCGTCGAGAAACTCGAACTGATTCGTGACACCGCTCAGTGACGCGAGACCATTAAATTTGTATTGATTCGATCATTTTTGAAACCTTAGGACCAAAAGGGACCAAGTTTTCTGTCCAGATGCCATTTTGTAACTTTAACGAGCGATAGTGCATCAATGAACACGAATTCAGATTATCTTCACTAATTAAATATGCTACAGACATATAGAATTTATACAAAAATAATCGAGTTACTTCAAGACGATCTGCATGCAGGAAATGCGTATGAATCACTGGGTGGTGGATGATTGTACTTTCGGCACCGCGGCACGTGCGGGCCGGGACTGCCCTGGGGTTGATTAGCTATCGATCATATCGCTGATGGTCATTCCAGCTCCCACTGGTCTCACCGATGTCATTGCCTAGTAAAGATGCTGTGGCGCTAGAGCTCATTCTTCTTCATACCATCAATTATGCGATGAAGTTCTCATTACCCATATCGAAGTTTGGCCCGTTCGAAGTAAATAGGAACCCTCATCATGTCGGAAGTTCTTCCTTCGAGTTTACTCGCGTCGCTTCAGACTGAATGCCGCAATGATAAGTCGTCGAACATCGATATCATCTCTAGTTTTGAGATTTGTCGTGTGTATTTTGTTTTCATTTTGTGGAGATGTGGTCCATTCAATGACGTAAAATGCACAGGGATCATCAACCAGGAAGATATAACGGTAGCCCCTGCGGTTGAAGGATGTTTGGCGGATATTTCAAGGGCAATCGATCTAATAGCTGATAGAGTTCGACACAACGGAAGGGTTGTATACATCGGCGCTGGGACAAGTGGAAGGCAAGCGTGACCCCACCCTCCATTCCTAAACGATCGGCTTATAGTCGACATTTCCTGTGTAGATTGGGTGTACTCGATGCGTCAGAAATGTGAGAACAGCCAACCTATGAGTATCCTGAAATCTCACATCGCCCTGTAAAGCCCTCCGACGTTTTCTGCCCCATATTCACAGTTCCTGGCGTAAGACACCCTGCTAATCATCTTCGACGTATGTTTCTAAGCAAACTGTTCTACTAGATTAATAGCAGGAGGAGACAGCGCCATCCGTAGAGCTACTGAAGGAGCCGAAGACTCCACGAAGTTACCTATAGACGATCTTCTCGCGATCTCGCCCCCTCTTAATTCCGTGGATACTCTCATTGGAATAGCAGCTTCTGGGAGAACACCATATGTGCTTGCCGGGCTCTCGTATGCTCACGATAAGATGAATATGCTCACTGTGGGCATATCATGTGTCAATCCGAGCCAGATGCGGGGAAGGTGCAATTCTTTGATAGAGTGTGTTGTCGGGGCCGAGATCGTGACTGGCAGCACGAGAATGAAAGCAGGAACTGCCACCAAAATGGTGCGGGCCAAGAGGTTTTCATTCCCAAGACTGACGATGTTAAATGGCAGATTCTGAACATGATCTCAACAGGGGTCATGATCCGCGTGGGCAAGACGTATGGAAATATGGTACAATCCTTTCGCCTTCAGCCATGGGACTACACTTCTAACACTGTTCAAGATGGTCGATGTGAAGGTTTCTAATCATAAACTTGTCGATAGAGCCCGTCGCATATTCAAAACTCTACTTCCATCTGCACCTTTATCCGATCTGGAGATCGACAGTCTAATCGAATCATGTAAAGGGAGCGTTAAACTAGCTCTTGTCGTTGGCAAACTTGGATGTACCGTTGAAGCTGGTTCCAGCAGACTAGATGCTGCAGGAGGTATATTGAAGAAAGCCTGGGAAGAAAGCCCGGTAGCAAGCAATGTAGAAGAAATTGAGCAGAATATGAAAAAGCTTGACCTGGTGCTTTGCATTGATGCAGGCGGGACGAAATGTTCTGCAGTTATAGCGGGGAAAGATGGTCTATTAGCACGGGCTTCTGGAGGCCCATGTAATTTGTGAGCTCAAGGCTGCTTTCTGGTCATCAATTGTTGCTTAAAGCTAGTCTGTTACTCATCTTAACTCCCAGCGTAACGCTTGGCCACGACTCTGCCCTGTCCACCATCTCAAGTGTCACCGCCAGAGCCATAGAGCTCCTTCCTTCTCAGTATCATCCGCAAAATTCTTCTGCGACGATACCCGGCGTTAACTCCATCTTTGCTGCCGCCTGGATAGGAGGCGCAGGTCTTGACCGAGCCGTTGACCTCGAATCTACGAAGTTGCGAATTGCATGCCTTCTGTCATTGGAAGACCCCTTTAGACTGTGGATCACAAATGACGCTGCTCTATTGTCTTCTGCTATCGCCCTTTCGTCTACCATCAATGGTACCTCGCAGACGGGGGTTGTTTTGATCATGGGGACTGGAAGCATGGCATATAGCTTTGTACGCCCATCTGAAAACAGTAGCTCCCTTCCCATACCGTTAGACCGCGCTGGCGGGTGGGGATATCTGCTCGGCGACGAAGGCTCTGCATATTCCATAGGGAGAGATGCCATACGAGCTGTTTTAAGAGCTCGGGATATAGGATTATCGCCTACAGCATTTCACTTGTCGGTAATGGAGTACTTCGGATGCAAGTCGATTTCCGAGATTATATCGGCGGTTTATACTCCATCTTCCGGTCCTCTCGAGCGCTCAGATAGTACTAGTTCTATCAACCCAGATCCCAAGTTACGAATTTCTGGCCTCTGCCCTGTTATCTTTCGCCATGCTTTCCCACATGACGAAGAGGTCGCCGACAATGAGGCCTTTTCCATCGTCCAAGTAGCGGCGAATGCTTCCGCCGATACAGTAATAACTTTGCTCGAAAACAAGTCTCCTATTTTTTCAGCTCGAAGTACTCTCGTTATGGGTGGCGCACTAGCTCAGGTAACACCTTACATGGACCTCGTCGTTCGAGAACTCAGCAGAAAGGGACATGTTTTTGCTCTCGTTCACGTGATCCCAGACGCTGTTGAACCTGCCGCCAGGCTCCTTGTCAAGGAATTCCTGCAGTAGTATTTGGAGTAGGAAGGCCGATGTTACCTATATACGCCAAGATCTACTTCATTGCCCTCTCCTAGAATTGCAGCAATTTACGCACTATAGAAAGGGACTGGGATTTTCATCAATGAATCGGTAAAGATATCTGCGGCCGTTGCGTATAACGAAGGTTTCAATTTGAACTCGAATGTTGAAATGTATATATAGCGCACCCATACAAATCAGTCAGATGCTACTGAAGAACCATCCTCATCAAATATATTCTCAATAGCCCCACCGTCTCCATCGTAGACATGATCATCTACCAAATCAGCAGCATCCGTGAGGTCACTGAGTGTCATCGCTTTTCCGTGCGTAGAAGAAATGGACCTCGCCATTCTGACAGCGTTACATATTTGTTTTCCGTTCATGTTTCTCTTCGCCAATTCTTTAATCGATTCTCAGGAGATAATTTCGGGCGTCCCAGCGTTTTTAATGAAAGAACTCCAAATAATTTCCCTGTCAGCCTCGGAAGAGTTTCCAAGCTTCGTTGTCGCAAGTACAACGTTATGTCTGATGAGAAGACTGTCGAACGTGGTCGAACGGGTACCACTTATCAATACGACGCCTGGGTAGTACTTTACCTGCAGGAGACTGATTATATGTTGGTTAAAATAAGATTCCGAACGGTATTTGGCGTACTCACAGTGATTGTATTGTCGTATTTCTTCCTGCCTGGTAAATTGGGATCCGTTTAACGAGTAAATCCACCTATTAAATTTCATAGGCCACTTAATCTCATGGAATTCAACGATGAAGGAAAGTTTTAGCGCACATTCCTGATCAAAACCATCGCTTTCCACGCAGCGGCCATAGTGAAAAATCGCGTGATAACTATATCCATCGGTGGAAATGCCCTCCATGAATCCGCATTAAATACACAAAGTGGCAGATGAAGGGAATCACAGACAGCCTGGACTGCATGAGTTTTTCCGACACCTGAAGGACCCAGTAACCGGATGGCTAAACCTTCCTCAGCTGTTTTATATTCAAAATTTTCCCCACTGGAGCGAATAAGGGACACCAGAACATCTTTCTGGCCCTGAGGAATTGTCAGTTTCTCCATAGCCCTATCATTCCATTGAATGTCAGTAATGTTCTCGACATCACATTCCACTAGCAAAGGAAGCAAAACAATGAACAAGTGACTCAGATCCTGAATACATAATAAGATGGCGTACTCCAAATGTTCTCGTTGAAGTTATAAGCTGTAACGAGGGTTGGGGTCAGAAGAAGATCTTCCTCTGACAAGTCGGTTCTCGAGGCATATTCTATCCCGGTATACTTTGGCGGCATCGTCTCTAAATTGTTTGATGTCACAATTAAGTCACCATATAGATTGATAAAATTTTGTTACTGCACCATTGGTAGTAGTGTTCGAGTAGTAGTATGCACGAGGAGCATTTTGCTCTTGAGGATTAGGTAAGTCAATGGGAAAACCATCCTCATCAACTGCACCACGGGATTGGTCGGTGTTTGATGTAATAGGTATGCTCAGCTTTGGAGCCAGAGGTATTGGTGATTTATGGTCTGATTGCCAGAAAGCAACTAAAAGCAAGCAATTTAGCATTCGCAAATACACCAATGATAATGATGATCACCTCTATCAACCATAATACGGCTTTTCACCTACATCACACAGTAATGGTAAGCTTCTAATGAGATCAAAAGCTGACAGAAAAACCTTATATTTCGAAACCCCTTCTTCAGGAATACGCCTCAACTCTGTTGCAATTCCATCGTACTGTTTATGAAAAAGGCCGAATAATCCCACCCATTTCTTCCCCCGTTTCAATATTTCTGCTTTCAACGCCGACGGATCAGAATGATACTTCAAAGGAAACGCATCCAAACTATCTATCGGCCTTGCCCCTTCAAAGCCTCTTAAATTGACTACAGTAGTTATACGCCCGATGACTGTCGTGCGACTAGAAACCCGATCGATGAAATCTGTGCATTCGCAATAGAGCTGATAGACGATCTCTGTATCAACAAGTGTACGGCGCCAGCTGCGGAGGTAGAAAAGACGAGGACGTCCGGTAATGCTGCACTTAATGACGAGAAGTATACGTGGCGTGAGGAGTGCGTAGAGAAGTTTGAAAGTGATTTCGCGGCGAGATACAAGCTGCTGCAGCTCGTTCAGTACGTGGCTGTATTCAGAGGTAATAGTAGAGGTTAGAAACGCCGCCGCAGTCAGAGCCTTCTGCTCTTCCGGAGACCGGAGCTCCTTAGATGCTAGCCTGTCTTTATACGCGACAAAATCGTCGAAGAAAGTGATTAATGCTTCCGGGTGTATCTAATGCATGGAATTGCAAGCGGAGTCCAGTTGTTAACACATCCCACCAAAAACAAGCAGTTATTGGTCCTATTTACCTGCAGTATACTGGTGAACAGTTGAACATTCGGCCACGTTTGTATGATATACTGGCATATTTTCAACATATACTGGCAGCGCACAATAACGAGAGACACAGGGGGTTGATCAAAATACCACGGAATGGTGTTTATGATTCTATAAGTAATATCCAAGTGTGAGGACTCGACAGCTTAGAGCGTAAGTGCAAGATGGCATTACATAATACCGGCGTCATTCCATAAATGTTCTGGTGCCTCTGTTGTGATCGCAGGACCGAAGGGAAGTCCAGTTACAGTATCCTGAATACAAAGCCGTTGGTCACTCAATGGTTACATGGAACTTCCCTGTGTACGCACCCGATATCTCCAAAGTTTCTCTGCTACATCGTAAAACCAGTCGAGACGCTTGATTGTGAGCAATGGAGCGGTTTCTGATTGTACTGCTGGAGGAGTCTCCGGTCTAGATGGAAGCCCGATGAATTTTGGTTCTTCAACTTTGCGGGAATACTTGAAGACGTCGAGGATGCCGAAAAACATTGTTATGCGGAAGGGAATGGGCCTTTTTCAGAGGCACGTTAGCGGTGGGGTACTATTGAATCAGTTAAAGGGGGGGGGGAGGGGGGGTGGTTGGATCCGCGAAAGGTGACTTCCTTTAAGCTCCTGGGAGGACGCCCAGAGCTGTGTGGCGTCAAATGCAAGATGCATATCACAACTATCTATTCAGTAGACTGATACGTTCCTGCAGGCATGTCAGTGCGAGAAATGGGGATGAAGTGCGGAGGATGTTAAATTTAGAATGAGAACGATATTAGGAGGATGAGAGCGTGTTAATCAGAAGGTCAACGGAATCAAGTGATAAATAAAACCCATATATCTTTTATTGGCAGGTACAATTCCAGAAACTCGTCCAAATCTGAACCATAGTAACTTATGTAGATATGTATATGGCATGCACTGGTGCAAACACTCCGCTAATCTCATAATAACATGCCAATTTAATGAGGGGCTGCTTGAATTATTGCTAGTCGAAGTAAAACCTTGGCAAATACTTAGTTGGGAATGACTCCAGACTGACTGTCTACGTGACGATCAGACTATTGTCCATTTATATCGAAAAATAATCAATATCTCATAGACTATGAGGATACAAGACCATAATCTTGGCATGCAGCCAACGTCCAGGAAAGCCAACCCTCTCCGTAGCCTGCATCATATCTAGCTGAGCTGTATACAGCATTTCAGTTCATTATTCATTACATCGGTGAAGAACGCTTTACTATAGCAGCTACATGGCGGAAGATTTACTGGTAAACAATGCAAGTTAGCGATACTCAGCAGTAGTTGTAGCTCAGTAGGCGAGAAAGTATTGGACCACCTTCGTATTTCGATGGCCCGGAATCAGTGGTTTGTAGATTAACTAAGGAATCCCAAAAGGATACACATGATGATCCGGTGTGTATCGCGAAATGCTCGCAAATGAGCGCCCATTGGTCCAACAGTAGACTGGGATCCTCTATTAAGCCCATTGCTTCGTAATTCAGCTCTAAATTTCCGAAGCTGACTCGGCAACCCCAGCGCAGTATCTGTAGTTACATCACCGCGAGCGTACCTTAAACAAAGCCTCTCAAGCTTCTTGCACAATGCCATCACCTCCCATCGAGCTTCCTTGTCGTCATACTCATCGTCCACGGAGTTGTCCACCTCAATGATCTCCCATTTTTTACTGTTTCCTGGTGGTGAACTGCACTGATGACCTGTGTGTCCACATCACTACCCTCGGGTTGATGTCAAGGGCTTGGCAGATGCTTTCGGAGCGCCCTTGATTTTCGGCCCATTTGCTTCCAATTGTAGGGCTTCGGTTTCTCTCGAGGCTGTCTAGTGGATTCCGGAGGCATAGGGGTGGCAAAGAACCAAGGTTGAAACCAATTGGTAATAAAAAAATATTCCGCATATTTCTTTGAAACATTCTTTATTCGACTCTCCCTCACAGGCACTGCCGAAGCCTGAAAAGCGCCCTAAAGTACTATCTGATAATGCATAACTGGAGTTTGGAGGCAATGCATTATGAGTTGTGTGTTTTGGACCACATCTACTGCTATCCATGTTAGGAGACACCCCATATGGCCTTATGCCTTCTAAGGTTATCAATTGTAGTACTTATTGACATATGGAGCTTCTATTCTAAATTTAGCTCCACGATCCATTTCATGCCAGAGGAATACGATAATAGTAGTATAGATAGCTCATGTCCAAGCTACTGAGTCTAACTCAGCGCGTTCGGCTTCAGCTGCAATTGTGGATTCTAAATTTTCTCGTCTAGGCACCAGTAGATATTCTAATTTCCGAGGGCGAGCGACTAGGCCTTCAGTCATATCATCTAGAGAAGGAAGTATAGGATTCCCGTGGTCGTTTTTCGCTGGAATTACATCAAACGCCCAAAGAACTCTGGTGAATGAGAATTTTAGTATTAAGAGGCGTGGAGCTCTCAGGATTAATAATTACCTGGTAACAAGAATAAAAAGTGACTGCTGGGCAATATGTATCCCAGGACAAAACCGACGGCCGAAACCAAAGCTAAGTGTATAGTTGGTGAACCGAGGATCATCATTGCTCAAAAATCTTTCAGGCATAAATTTTTCTGGTTCAGGAAACATCTGGATATGCATATGTATCAGATAGGCTTTTTAATACTGAGTAAATATCATCGATTTACCTCCTCATCTTGGGTCATGGCGCTGAACGGGGGAATCTATCAGTCAACTACATTTAGTCAAAGTCATGAAAGGAACTTGCTATATATTAGCATAAATAGTGCTTCCTTTCGGAATATGCATCCCTTCATATACATCGTCAGAGGTGACTTTGTGGGGGATTCCGAGAGGAGCAATTGGTTTCCATCTTAAGAAGTTTACTCATCTTGTTTCATCACTACGAAATGTAGGATTTATGTCTCACCTGAATGTTTCTTTGAGTAGTGCTGCAATATAGGGCAATTTTTTCACGTCATTGAAATTGGGGAAGCGCTCTGATCCAACCAAGGAGTCCAATTCTGCCTGAGCCTTCTTCATGACAGAAGGATTCCAGAGCATAGCAACTGTCAAAGAGACTCAGTTCCGTGGCTGGATACGATCGTTCAAATACGAAAACTGACGCAAAAATATTTCGAAGGAAGCCAAAGTCTGCAGTTAAGACCGTGTAAGTATCATATATTCATGAGTTGAAATGAAATGTCCGCACTGTAGCGACTCCTGCGGCAAAAGGGCCTGATAAAGAGTATGCAATTTCTATATCGGTCAACCCAAATTCTGCTTGCTTTTCCATCGCTCGAGTGGCCATACATCGCGGAACAGTGCCAAGTTCCATTCTACGTTTGACGTCGTCCATCAAAGATAGATATAATTTTGTATCTTTTGCGCGTTGTCGTTCAGGTTCCCAACGGAACCATTGAAGAAACCGCTGGATTGGATCGTTATAATTCAGAGAGAATATATCGTAAAATTTATAATCACCGGAAGATATAATAGTGCAGGCCACTTCAGATATGATATGAGCATACGATACCTTTAGGCTTTGCAACAGGACTTACCGACTCAACGAGGAACTTCCCAGGAATGCTACAGATAACTCTGGATAAGATAATCATTGAAGTATAGTAGAAGCGACATACTTGACGCTTTTTTTTACCAACGCCGACGTTAGCTAAAGTTTCACCTAAATAGGTAGATAGCTGACCTGGAAAAGTCTATAATGATGATTAGATTTAATGAAATAGAGACTGTTCAGAGAAGTCACAAACATTCGTCTATTCTTTGGCTCTCGAGAACAATCTCCTCGTCCAAAGATTTTACACGAAGGCCATATCCAATGCAGAAGACAATAGATATAGCAAACCTAGATAAATACTGTAAGCCTCAGCAATATGAATATGAGTGCTACTCCTACCGCCTAAAATGTGTAGGATATCGAGCAACATCTTTTTCTGATAAAAGATCACGCAGAAGAATGGAAGATTCAATAGATTGGATATCCTTATATTCTTGAGCCGCCTCTACCCCCATCCCGGCACGGACAAGCTGCAACCGGATATGAGAATGATAAAAAACGTGGAATTTATACGAGAAATACGACCTACAGACTTCCAATTTCTCCAACGAGGCCCGTAATCCATGGCAACTCCCCTCATTCCTCCTGACAAAATCTCTCCCCTGTTGCTCAGCGATATGAGTGGTATAACAGTGCTACACGGATACTAGGACTCACGCTACTATGCTCCTTGGCCGGCTAGAATATATATTTCCGCGTTTCTCCAAGAGATCCACAGCAGCTTGAAATGTGCCTAGAACTAGATATTTAAAATGTTTTAGTTACTTCTACTGAATTAACACAAGTAATCTGCATACCAATTACCGGTTTTCTGCCCAGATAAAGCGATATAACATTTCCTGGGGATAGATACTTCAGCAGCCATAAAGGGAAACAAAAGGAATTTAATTACCATATTGCTTTTGCCACATCGCAAAAATTTTCCATGGATGGCCATTAGAGAGTTCTTGTCTGTT
>JASFDH010000867.1:0-18643 GCA_036937195.1 Nidularia pulvinata
AGGGGATCAGAGAGATGCAGGCAGACGACATCCATCATGCTCTTAATAGATTTAAGCACGCTTTCCTCCTGCTTGCCGCCAGTGGTATTTTTCTTCCCCCCTTCTTCCGGCAGATACTCATATAACGCAAGTACACGTCGGAACAGAGAGGTTACCCAATCTAAACGGAACACAAATTTAGCACTGAGGTCAAGCTGTGCTCATCGTTTGGCTTACCTGCAAATGACGCCGTACTATCCCTTAGGAGCGCTCTCTCGTCTTCTCTGCTTAGCCTCGGAGTGTCTCCTAGCTCGGTGCCATCGGGAAAATGATCATGGGGCTCATCGATTTCTATATCTTCACCAGGAGCATCTCCCGAAAGCGCCATACCGGATTGCGACAGGTCACCTATCTTAATGTGCTGTACAGCAGAAACAATGAACATCGTAGCACAGACAGTCTTCACCGGGTCATTCTATGAAAAGATTAGAAACGCGTTCGTATAAATGTAGGCAGAAAAATACCAAGTCGATTCCAGGTGTGCATAATTCCAATAGCGGTACCAGATGTTTCTGTCCTCCAAGCCATATCTTCTCTGTTACTAAAGGCCTTGCTATGCCAGAGAGCATACTTAGGACAGCGGTGGTCCTGTGAGTCTCATTCACGACCTCCAATCCGCTATATGCGCGCTCGAGAAGCTCAGGCATAATCAGCTCGGGCTCGAGCATCGCGAGGGTGCGGAGGGAGCCCTGTGCGAAGGACATGGAGATTGGGTCTTTAGAAAACATGGCTAGAAGAGCGGGCGTGCGAAGAATGGTCACGAACGCGCGACGAATGGCAGGCGTCAGACGACGGTTCTGCAGTAATGGGTCCCATTAAGCTATGCTTCTCATGAGAATTTAGTGATGGAACTTACAGCCGGAGTCTTGCACGATTCGGACTGCTCTTCGTGATATCGCTTCGTGAATTCAGAAGTGAGACGTTGCAAAAACGTGGTTAACTATTATTCAAAAATAAGATGAATGACAAAAATGAAGAGATAAGATGAACAAACTAACAGAAGGGGTCCAGTGTCCCGCGTTTGACGGGTGAAAGAACGACTCTGTGCTGGTGATTAAGCGGTCGAGTGAGTCCACCGCCCTGGATCCCGCAATAAATCCAGTCTGCTGAGGCAGCTTCCCATTCTTCACTCGGGGCGCAGGGGCGTTGGGATCCCGCACTTCTCCGTCAACGCTGATAGAGTACACTAGGATCTTCGCAATAGCGGCTGTATTTTTTAATACATCAAAAAGAGGTTATGAAAAAGTAGGGGAATAACTGGCTGGTTCGATTGATGGATTTCTTGATCTTCGCACCATTCTTCTCCATTGTGTCGGCATGGTGGGCAGTTGTAGACGCGCCCTTTTTCTCAAAAGTCAGTAAAACGACAGAAGACTCCTTAAGTAGCCAGCTTACCCTCGTAGCTCCAACGGGAACATCTAAATAAGCGATTAAATCAACGTTATCTCTTTCATAAAACGCGAAAATTAAATCATACTCATAGATCCTAAGCCTTTGCCAACGAGAAGGTTCCACTGAGCCTCAGTCCATATACCGACGTCTTTGAATTGAGCACCGCCCTCTTGACCAAATTCGCCAGATGTACCAGCCGCATGTTCCTCGGATAAATCGCCGGCCATTTCCATCAGCCTGTCGTCAATCACCGAGGAATTGAACGTTTCCCAGATGTTGAAAAGCGCAGGTAGGTAAAGGTGCGTTTGAGCCGGAGGTAGGAAGGACGTCAGGACAGGGACCATTGACAACATGGTCTAGATAACAAATAGTACATGAAAACGGAAAAGCAGAGGAAGAATGGGGCGAGCTAACCTCCTTGGTCACGAGTGGGATGAATGTATCGAGCATCTCTGGAATTTCGCAAGCGGGATAATACCTCCGGCACTGCTCCGCGACATACAGTAATATGTTTACAACATTGCGCCTAGCAGACAGCATGAATGTCACGTAAATAGAATAGCTGGATGTCACGGCTTACGTCGAATCGTAAATATTGTCTTTAGGCCAGAGTTCTTTCTGCAGGATGCGCCAGAGGGGCTTCCAAGGAAGTTCAAGATCACTGGCCTCGAGCTTACGCTTCAAACCTGGCTTATTGGAAAGGAGACGAGAGAGCATGTCGGCCCAACTACGCATGACGCGGGGCTCGATGCCAGGGAGGAGAGTGAGTTCGTAATAGACGTGCACAAGTTTGGTGCGGGTGAGCTTAGGCATCGGGTAACGCATTAAAAGCCAGCTACGATAAGCAGAGAAATTAAATACAAAGTGCCTTTCATGAGCAAAGCACAAACCATTGCAGCATTCCATCCCAAGTGGTGAGGAGTAGCCAGTTCTTTGCCTTGGCAGCGATGTATATCTTGGCTACAATTTCCTCGAGACGCTGTAACATGACCTCGACGGACTCGCACTCATATGGAAGAGTATCGATGTATGTCTGGAGCGAGGCGCGCTGCTTATCGAATGCAGACTGGTCAGTAACCTCGCCGGTGAAATCGGAAAGGGATATATCGTCTTCCTCCATGACGGAGAGAGGATCGAAGGGTTCCTGGACTATGTACTGGGAGTAGTTGAAGCCTGAAGCGTTTGATATGGCTTGAATAAAGGACGTCATGGGTGATTGTAGGGGCTGAGGAGATACACGTACGTCTTATAAAGAGAAAGCTGTAACGAGGGTATGACGAAGCGCGAGGGTGACGCGTCGACAGGCGCAGGTATCGAGTGGATTAGAAGGTTAGATTGGATGAGTGTCAGGGAGATTTCGAGAAGGACGACGCGCAAGCCGTGCGATACAATTCAATGATTACCAAAATGGATCCAAGCCACGAAAGGCGAAGGACTGACGCGCGTCGCTGCCCTGGCACGTGGCCCAAGTCCCGGGCAATGCCCGCACATCACCCCGGTCCACCTCCGTTCCGCCTCCGACGTCCTCCTCCGCCCGGCGCGCGCCCGGCATTCCACCTCACTATGTTCCCGATGTCCCTCCTTGCGCGCTTTGCAAACCGCTCCCTCTGTGCCAGGCGCCAGCTCCTCACGCGCCGCTTCGCCTCCTCCGCACCTAGGTCACGTCTCCCATCCTCGCTCATATGGGGCTCCCTCTTCGGCGTTGCCGGCTGCCTGGCGTATGCGCCCTGGGCCAGCGTCATCCAACTCGACTCAGACACCGAGAAGCCCAAGACAGACCTTGAAGATTCAGACAGTGTCAGTGAGTAACTTGGCCTCCTTCCGCGCTCGCTCGCTGATCTCTTTCCCGCAGTCGACCCCCAGACATCCATCGCATTCCCGAAGACTGTCCGTGTTCCTGCAAAGTTCACGATACCGCCTCTCTCGCTGGTCGGCGTAGGCGTCAGGACCGTCTCGTTCCTCGGGATTAAAGTCTATTCGGTAGGCTTCTATGCTGACCTCAATAATCCGGACCTCAAGGTACCGAGCAACCTGTCCCCGGATGAGAAGATAGAACACATAGTCCGCAATACTGCCTGTGTTGTTCGTATTGGTGAGTAGAGCAGCCACGCGTTTACACTCACCCTTACCTCCATGCAGTTCCCACACGGTCCACATCCTACACGCACCTACGTGACGCCTTCATGCGTGCCCTCCAAGGGCGTATCGCACTGGGCATGAAATCGGGCACACTCACCGAGGAAGTAGCGCAAGAAGCCAGCGGCCCCATGCACAAACTCAAGAGCATCTTCCCCAACTCTCCTTTGGCAAAGCATACCCCTCTGGACATCTACCTCTCCCCTCCTGCTTCCGGCCGTCCTCGTGCCCTCATTTTCCGGGACATTGGCGCAATAGAGAATGACTGGGTGGCCACCGAGTTCGTGCTGCACTACTTTGAAGGAGAAGGTCCCAGTCCTCCTGTAAGTTATTTCAAATTTAACGGTATCGCGTGAGCTTCATTCTAACCTTTCATTAGCTGAAGAAGGCTGTGATCGAGCACCTCGAGCATTTTCAAAAGTAGTCGAAACGCATCACTTGTTATCACCCCCACCGCCAATCCCTGTATTCACACAAACCACCATGGCAGTATGTAACGTCTATTTAATTCTTCCAAAAAGCTTTCTTCTGCCGCGACCGGTCTTTGATCCTTCGTTCAACCTTTCGGGCCGACCGGCAGTTTTCCGTCCCCTGGAGCAGCTGATCAGTGAGTGTTCCGGTATTTGTCCGACCCTATGGAGTACAAATTACAATCTCCAAACGACGCGAGGAATATAACTTGTTTTGTCCGCTTCAGAGCGCTTACAGGGCCCCCTGACTTACATTCTCCAGCAGAACACCTTCTGGAAATGTTTTCTACTCATACCCACAGTCGTCCTGACAGTCTTGCAACATATTTATTTACGCTCAGGGGCAAAGCTGACACTTCCCTATGCCAATTGCAACGTCCAGCAATAACCACGCGCACGGGATGCCGGGACGATCAGGTGCCATATCTTTAACTATCTTTAGCTCATCGAGCCTTCAAATGGCTCCCACCAAGGCGAGAGACACTCGA
This sequence comes from Nidularia pulvinata, assembly GCA_036937195.1. Taxonomy (NCBI): domain Eukaryota; kingdom Fungi; phylum Basidiomycota; class Agaricomycetes; order Agaricales; family Nidulariaceae; genus Nidularia; species Nidularia pulvinata. Next base: position 4,526 of record JASFDH010000867.1, read on the forward strand.
TCCATACCCACCAAGATGACCAAGCAGTATGAGTATCTAACTTGTACGCCGACCTTTTCCCTTTCCCCCTACATTATTTACTGATCTATCCCGCGATTGTCATAGCCGAAGATGAGGCACACTTCCTCGAACATGGATACATTATTATCAAGAATGCATTCACGAAAGAGAAGGCAGCGGAGTGGACGGAGAATCTCTGGGTTCGCCTTGGGCTAGATCCACAGGACAAGGCAGGCTGGGATAAGGAACGCATCCACATGCCTTGGCACAGGAGGGAGACCGTGGCAACATTTGCGCCCAAGGCAAGGATAATGTCGTCTTTGTTCGTACAGGGCCCGCAAAATGACATCCTAATGACAGGCCTGGACAGCAATGAAGGATCTCCTTGGAGGAGAAGCAAGGATCGATGAGACCGCGGCACACTGGGGCGATTCGTTTATCGTCAACTTCGGCACCGAAGAACTAGAGAAAAGCAAGGAAGAAATAGCCCCGGAGGATTTAACTAATTGGCATGTGGACGGTGATTTCTTCGTAAGAGAAAGATCAATTACACCGAGAGAGTCAGGCCTTGAATGTACTCCCAGGTTCACTTCCTCGACTCGCCGGAACAAGCTCTTCTGGTCATTCCGATCTATTCTAATATCCAACCCCGCGGAGGCGGCACTATGATCTGCCCTGACGGAATCAACCTCATTGCAAATTATCTCGCGGCGCATCCTGAAGGCGTTTTGCCCACTGGGCTCTCTTTCACGCCCTCCAACTCCACCTACGCGAATCCCAAGGAAGAAGACCCCGGATATTGGTCTCATCTGAAAGAAATCAAGCGCTGCAAACACTTCGTCGAGATGTCAGGTGAAATCGGGGACGTGGTGCTCATGCATCCGCTGATGCTGCACTCGGCATCGAAGAATTATTTACGCATCCCCAGGGTCATCACCAATCCCCCTGTATCGCTGAAGGAGCCGTTTAATTTCTCTCGAGAGAATCCAGAGGAATACAGCTTGGTGGAGAAGAAGACGCTGAAGGCGCTGGGTGTTGATAAGCTAGATTTCAAGCCCACCACGGAACGGAGGAGAATTGTACCTGCGCGGGTGGTTGCGCAGAACAAGATGATCGAGGAGGAGAAGCGGCGGCTCGCAGCTATGGCGGGCCAAGCTCCAACAGTTGCTTAAACAATATGTCTATATGATTTGGATTGTGTCACTTACAAAGAATACATGTACATGGGTGTTTATTCTGACAATAGCGATAGGCTGAGCAAGGGGGCTTGGCTTGGGCCCTGGGAACTTGGAGCTCACGACGCGTCTCGTCACGTGGAAACGCGATCGGGACAAACGCGTTCATGGGCCGTTGAAATCAACGGCGACAAGCAAAGGCGCATCCAAAAAGCTTAAAAGCCGGAGTCTCTCGTCCTTTGGATCGTCAACGCCCCTTACTCTCCGACCACATCTATCTCCACAGCTTTTCTCGTCTTCAGCCTTCCCTCTCTCAGTCATCCTCATCTACACCCTACCCACCAATGGCCCGTACAAAGCAAACAGCTCGCAAGTCCACCGGAGGTACGTTGACGCTGTCCTGAATGGTCCTGAAGTAGCGTTCCTTATCTCATAGGTTTTCCACAGGCAAGGCTCCTCGCAAGCAGCTCGCATCCAAGTCCGCAGCTCGCAAGACAGCATCGGTAAGTGGCCCCCTCCGGCTCCTCTCCTCTGCTGCCGTCCATCCCCTTCATCTATGTGCTCACCATGACTCATTATCCATCACAGAATGCCACCGGAGGAGTCAAGAAGCCCCATCGCTTCCGTCCCGGTACCGTCGCTCTCCGTGAAATCCGGCGGTACCAGAAATCCACAGAGTTGCTTATCCGCAAGCTTCCCTTCCAGCGCCTCGTTCGTGAAATTGCACAGGATTTCAAGGTATGTCTTATTCGCTGTCGTCGCCTTAACCACATTGCTCACCGTGTCGGGCATACAGACTGATCTCCGCTTCCAATCATCCGCCGTCATGGCTCTCCAAGAAGCTGCCGAGGCGTATCTAGTCTCCCTCTTCGAAGATACTAACTTGGCCGCCATCCATGCTAAGCGTGTCACTATCCAGCCTAAAGATTTGGCATTGGCAAGGAGGCTGCGCGGTGAAAGGTCGTAATGGCCTGATAGTCCATCTCATGCGTTTCTTTGCATGTTGTACAACTAGCACGCATGCCGCACCCTACAATTATACTTGTAATACATTAATAGCTTTATAGATAATCATCTTTATTCCAGGGAAGGATCGTACTTGATCCATGAATGCAGGGTGATAAGGAGATCTTCGGTGTCCCCAGGAGATTCTTAGTCTAGAGTGCAGACTCCTGATAGATGAAGTCGATACGGACACTCTGTTAGATGATAGCGAGAAACAAACATTGAGTACTGTGTTTGTATCTATTTAAGCTTAAGGCTGCCGTGCGTGAGTCGTGGCAAAAAATGCACTGCACAGCCACTTCACCAGCTTCAAGCATAATTGGGTCATACTCGCAAGGCCAGTCTCAAGTTACGTAGAAGTCCTAGTGAGTTTGATGGATGTATTAATTATGGAATTTTTTTTACTGACACATCTTGGAAGATTACATAGTATTATGTCGATCATGAGTTATCATGTGCTGCAAAACTCATTCGTGAATAAGATGTACAATACATATATGTATTGGGTCACACTAAGGAATAAATACACAAATTAAGGAGAAGTAGAAATTAAGGATAAGGGACAACTGTAATGTAGTTCTCTCTAAACCGGCTTATTAAATAGCCTTTTCATGAAGACCTCGCGTTGCTCCGATAATGCTCACATTCAATGAACGAGACACCCAAGACATGCCATATGTCTGAACCCGCTAAGAAAGAGGTTTGATACGCGCTTTATAAGAGCAGGCTTTGGTCGTTCATCGGATTCCTCCTGTGTGCGATGGTTTACTGGTTCTGGGGTTCGCGTCCAAGAGCTCCGAGAAGATCTTTCCGCCTTGCCCCTTCCAAACCTCATGAATCCACCAGTGCTTTTCTCCTTCCACAGAGCCATACCGGTAGGATTTGTGCTATGCACAGACGACTCTCTCAAATTCAAGGTGGAGTTGGGAGCGGTACTCCCTGGGGATTGAGGCAGTGGAGAAGTAACCGCTTGCCATGCTGTGCTTGACATACGAAGAAGCTCGGGGTATCGTATGTGTACGACGCTTATCTGAAATTGTATTTATGAGCACCGGTAGCGGAGTCATTGAGATGCAAAACGCACCACATTGTAATATTCTTGGAAGCTCTTTTTGATCTGCTCCCATTGGACGTATGTGAGGTCACTTCCTCCTTCCGGGGAAGAAGCAGAAGGTGATGCCTCCGTTCGAGCCAACTTATTCTTGATCCAGCTCCACCAACTCAGAAGGTTGGTTATGCTTTCAGTGAGTTGGGAGAGTAGGCTAAGATTTGCGACAAGGTCCGTCCCGACATCTTTAAGCGGTTTGCGCATTGTACTTGCTGTTGTGGGGGCTTCAGTATCTTTCCCGTATACGGAAGAAAGAGCATATTACGCACGTTGACCTGCCTCAGGAGGCAAAAGCACGGCTGCGGTGCTATTTTTCGTCAAAGCCGCGATCTAAATAAGCTCGATATCAGTGAGAGAGACTCGTAGAAAGAAAAACTGAGATACCTTGTACATGTCCTGCCTAACATCTTGAAATACTTCGCTCGCGGTGTGAGCGTGCTGCCATCCCTTCTCTGCAAGCTTTTTGAGTGTGTCGCTATCTTGTCCCTCCTTTTCTCCGCTACCCTTGCTAACGGCATCAATTACTCCCCATTGGCCTTGTAATACACTAGGATCGTGATGCAACATTCCTCCTACCGCAAGCGAGTATCCGGCCTGTACAGCGAGCATGCTTCCGTCGATGGCGCGGATATAGGTGTGTATTTTGGTATGAATTTTCGTGATGATTTTGTTGGGATCTGGAGTGGGAGTTACAGCTCCTGAGCTCGCTCTGGAGACACTTGGGGATGCTGGGATTGATGCTGGGGGATGGCCAACGAAAAGTGAACCAGAGATGGCAACATCGGAGGAAGACGACCTGTAAATTATTGTAGATAAATGAGAAGACGATGTATGTTGTGATAAGAAGGCTTACATATATCGCATCTGGCAGAAAGGAGCTAACCGATCGATGGTTTTACGCGTCGTCCGGGCCAATGCAGCAGTATCGAGCTCGGGTGGTTGGCTTGGTGAACTGTTAGAATCCATAAGTCTTAGTGGCGTAGTGGTAATGGGGTGGTTGACTTGTGTCGAAAATATCAAAAACAACTAAACCACTCGTATAAATACACAAGTCCGTCCGAGCATGTTGGACATGCCACCCCGTCTATAGGTCTTGCGTCAACTCGCAGGTAGGCATAAAACCCACGAGGAAACAGCGTGCATGGGCGTCAAATACTCTAGGTGGCCTGTAGACGACTGAACTTAACGTAGCTGTGTTGTTGCTACCTGGAACACATTTCATCTATCCCCTTGACGCATCGCAGAAGCTTCAATAGTTCCTCGAGAATCGAGGATGTTATATGCTTCACCATTTCTACCCTGGGTTCAGTGAAGGAGCGGATTAGACATGAAAATCCGACATCTGGATGCAAAAGAAAGAATCAGTGCATGTAATTGTGCTGAAACCAGACACCACTACTCTAATGACAAAGGCAAGCGCTTTGTTGGATAAGGAACGATTCATGTGCATCGCCAATGCACGAGGTTGAATCGCCTATATATCCACGATAATGATGGCCATCTCATCATCGTGGCATGCATGAGGCGCATCGCTGCCACATGAAGCGACCAAGCCTCTTACTTGGAACATAGCAGCCTCGAAAAACGATGCATTACGTCTTCTAACCAATTAAACGAGGGATTCGCGTAACTCTCTCGGCAATGGGCGTTTGAGCAGTTTATCAAGTGGTTCCAGTCAAATTCAGTTCCACTGTGAAATGAAAAAGTGACGTAAACATACGAAAGACGGAGATGGGGGAGAAAAATACCATTCATATGAAGTAATTTTGTCACTAATGACGACAGTCAGAGTATCACTCCCTGTGTTCCGCAGGAAATATCAGACCAATCCGTCGACCTGTAGCAGAGAGAAATATTCCAACACCACGATACACGTATAAAATGGATAGTCATTGAAGGATACTTACCAGGGCATTTTCCACGAAGAAATGGAGATTGCATAGGCAGTAAGTATCTGAAACACGGGAAAATGGCTTATGACTCAAAATCATATCGCTGACAATATTTGCGCTATTTCTTCGGAGATGGGTCACGTAGCAGTTCTTAGATGCACTCAAATTGTCCACCCGGAATATGATACAGACAACGGTACCGGAGCCCAATTATGTCTATTTGCTCTCTGCGTTCTGATACTCCTTCGCCCACTACAATAAGATAGTTGAGCATCGAACACAAGGGCAAGAATAGATATGCATACCTTCATCGAAGGGATTGGCCGGTTGGGCTGAGTTGTTCGTTGCTGCATGAAACGTCAGCTGCCCTGCGGAAGCTCTAAGAAACGCAACACTCGCCTCATTAGCCGCGCTAATCTGCCAAACGCCATACGTGACAGCGAGAACACCAGTGAAAGTGATAATGGTGTTGGAAACCCAGTTAGAGGGACGCGTCCACCAGCCACCTGTTGGAATAAATCGGATCAGTTGGTATGTAGAAACGCGGTAGAGGACGTACCCGCTGGGGACCAGACGTATTTGGGATAGGGATATCTGCCTCCTCCACCCTAAAATAATGTCAGTAAGTCTGAAGACATAAATGTAGAAGGACAACATGCCATTGAATGTGAAAGTTGTGGTGTTGTGTTGGGCGGAACGATGTGGAGGACCAGGAAACACTAAACCCTAACCCCACGGGACTTGCCTGTCTTGGAATTATTTACGTTCGTCACTTCTGCTATTGCACCGCTAAGTGCTACACCCTCATGAACATCCCCAGCCTATTCCTGCGGGCCCATCTCAGATGCTCAAAGTCCATAACTAAGAACGCGCGGTTCTCAGAAGTGGTCGCGAAAAGACGATACGCAACTCACCGTGACTCCCTTGCTAATGGAGGACCCTCGGATCTCTCACAGTCCCTCGACACAAGACAACAACGTCCACAGAGGCATGAGTCCGTTGGTCCTTTCCAACTTGGCCTTTCTCCTTCAGCACGACAGGGAGAGAAAGTGAAAAAATGGTCGGACTTGAGCACCGGCGGGAAAGGTACTTATATCCTTCTCTATCCAAAAGCAGCATTAACTAACGGTTATACCTTCAGTTCTTCGCACTACGGCCAGAACAACAAATTTGACCGTTATTCTTCTGGGGGCAGGGCTTTCTGCGCTGCTAATTTACTCTCTTACCTCTGAACTTTTTTCAAAAAACTCTCCAACAGTCTTGTATGGGGATGCATGTGAACGGATCAAAGCATCTCCTAGGGTCCGTTTATATTTTCTACACACCTTTTTATGTGTTTCTGAGGTGTTTCCTTAATTTATAGGTTGCAAAATATCTCCATGGCCCATTAGCGTTCCATAATAACCCGCCATCTGCTGTACGACCTCGGCACCGAAATCGTCATGTAACATCTCAAATCATGGTTGATGCCTATGGTCACGAACACATGATTATGACTTTCTACGTCAAGGGTCACGCCGAAGGCTCGAAGCACATCCCCTCGGAATCGTCTTATCTCGAGTCAGCATCGGAATGGGCGCAAGAGAAATGGCATGTTCTCTCGGAAATTTCTCCGGATGAAGCAATTGCATGGTCGAAGGAAAAGTCGAATGTCATTTGGGATAAAGGAAAGCGTGCGTTTAAGTACTTGACGGGAACCCCGCTTCCCCCGCCGGAGTTTCCAACAATCCCAGCGGAGGAGGCCAGAGTGGCGAAAAAGGTCGACGAAGGGGGTGCATGGAGCTTTGCAGGAATGTTCTCGTCGCTTAAAGGTTCTAAAACTGGTACCACTGAGGCGGTGGTGAAGCCCGAAGGGAGGGCATTCACAGAGGGAGAAGTCCACGCTGATCTCGTTCGGGTACGTAAAGTATTGATCTTCCTATCTGTGATTTCTAGCTGACTCAGGTAATACAGAACAACGATGGATATTTCGTCTTCCGTTATTTGCTAGTTGACATTCCTAGCTCGCGAGATAGGAATCCTATAAGAGTGTTTGTGGAGCGTGGCCCTGGCGTTAGGGAGAACGAGCCTGTTATGCGGTGGAATGCATAGTCTATGTGTATATTACAATTTGAGGAAACAGATCCTCTCCACTCCTCTCATGAGATCGTTCATCGGCAAAACAAGCATCGCATTAAAGTACAGATTGATTCTGCTGTCCATTATTCGAAGGTAGAGAGTGCGAGGGTATAACAGCTACTCTCCGAACAGCTTCTGCACTCTCTTCAGTATAGAGTCCTTTGATGGATCTATGCACAACATCAGCAGAGCTCGAAGTACTCAGACGCAACATCTTACCATATGGGTGATCTTTCGACGGGATCTCAAGAAGAGCAGGGAATGCCTGTTGATATTTATCTACTGTCGGTCGAATCTTCTCAGCAATCTTTGAGTAATCTTTGAGTTCCACGGTCGTATTACATAGAGAACATATAAACGCACATGCTGATTAATTAATAGGATCGCAATATCCTTCCGTTCCGTAAACTCTTGGAATGCGCCCTCGATGGTGGCTACTTGTGTTTCTGATTTTCACACACCAATCATGCCCGTTAGAAAGTCCATCTATGCAACGATAATCATGCGCACTAGCATCCACAACCAAGAAGTTCTTCTTCTGGTGTTCGTTAATGTGGCCGACGCCCGCCAGTAGGAGACCAGTAATTGAATCCTAGAGAGAACGCGGTCATCAAAGTGCGCAATATTCACAGAATTGCATTTCTTACCTCATCTCCTATGACCGCAATCAAGTTGCGGTCCTTGTAGGAGGTCGTTGTCGCCATGGTCCGCGTCGTTGATGAAGGAGTGCCTGAAATGGAAGGCGGAGGAGACGATGGTCATGTTTGCCTCAGACGTCAATGCTCTCTGTAATTCCGTAATTCAATCGTCAATAATCCGTTGTAATTATTGCATAATTATTCTCTGCTCTTCCCGCTCAACGCCGATCGTGTTTACTGCATTCGAGGGGATTCTTTTGGTTCCTCCCTGTTACTGAAATATTGGCATTTGGCCCGTCTTTAAGATCTATTTCTGAACCATGGATATCTTCAACCGGCCTCCAGCAGTCGCCGAAGACACTTTTCAGTACACCATATTTCCACCTCCTGGCTTGTCAGACAAGACCTCTGTGACGACATTTGCAGCATGTATTCGAGAATTCACTGATTCATTGCTTTCCGATTTCATTTGGCATCGTGATGCTTTCGAAGTTAAGGTCGTCCCAAACCCTGATGGCGATGGCTGGATCCTTGAGGGCAGGATGCGGGTAGGCGACTGCGTAGATGACGAGTGGTTTGCAGTGTGGTTACTTAAGGAAGTAAGTTCGAAATGGGATGTAGTTATCAGGTAACGCTTGCTTACACCAATCTCTACTATTCTAGCTGTTCTGATTACCCTGATTTTATTCCCCAGCATCTTCGACTCAGACGGAGAGTTCCTCCTAATCGAAGCTGCAGAGGCCCTGCCCTCGTGGGCAAAGCCAACAAACTCCGAGAACAGGGTGCGCCCCTTCTTCCACTCTATCGGTGAGGGAAAAACCAATTATTCCGTCCCACAGGTCTGGATCCACAAATCCCGCCTCCATCTCATCCCTCTCTCACACGTGTCTCCACCATCTAGAAGGCAGCAACGACGTAAGCTTCCGGGTTCAACCGACAGCGGCGATGAGGGCGCAGATGATGAAGTTGACGAAGAGTGGATCTCAGCAGAAGATGGAGTGTCAGCCGTCAGAAGTCCTTCAGCTGATACCCTCGCTCCTCCGAAAGTAGAAAATATTATTTGGGAGCGCATTTCCGGGTATGCACGCTATATGATTTACTTTGTGTGAGTGTTATTAAGCATAACTTAGGTATCCCGCAGCGACAAGAAGTCATGTCCATACCACGAAAGCCTACATTCCCACCGACATCGCCAGAGCCTTGGTTGCAAATCCCCACCTTGTGCAGAAAGCTGTGGAAACATTTTACACCAGAGATGCGATACAGCTACGTGTGAGTATCCGCGAGTATCACCGTTGTATTTTCATCTTTGACGCTCCTACTTGCAGGCGGCGCACCGGATGTCGCGATTCCCGCCTGACACGTCTGTGCTCATGCCGGTAAAAATGACACGAACTGCATACGCGCAGCTCGTGGGACAGAAGTTCTTCCCTCCCAAAGTCTTTGGACGCTGGCAAGGGAAGGAAGGAACTGCAGAATGGAGATGGCGAGATGTAGGAATGAAAATTGTAGGGATTTACTCCTTCATAGATGAGGGAAAAGGCTCACGCTTATCGGACAGGCTGTCGGCTTTGAAATGCTCTACCAAGAAAGCAAAGGCCGACCAAGCACCACCAACACGAGCCTCGAGGGAATACAATCATCAGTGGGTTGACTTATACAGCCGCTCTTTGAAGTGCCTTAACATTATCTGACAGGCTGAAGCCAATAAGGAGGCGCTGCGCAGGAACCCTGACTATCAAAAATACATCCAGAATCTCGTCTCTGCTGATTACTTCAAGGGTGAGATAGAGGGGTCGGAGTTGTGGAACAAGCTTGAGAATAAAGCCGCTAGCACGTTTATAGAAGTTCGAAGGACAGAGTCAGCAAATCCCTATTCTGTGCCATACGTTCGCTGACGGATATCCCAGTGACGCGAGCCGGAAATCGTTTGCCTCTCAGGTTGACACCGCCCTTGCGGAAGTCAAACTCCTTCCCGACCTTGGGAATCAAGATGAGGACAACGATGATTGGTTGAATGTCAACGCAGATGACTTTGAGCAGATGCTGGAGAGGACAATGAGACCTTCGAAGGGTGCGACTCAACGCGGGGCAGACGCGATGGACGTTGATAAACCGGAGAGTGAAATGCACCCTGAAGACCGGCTGGCTGCAGAGCAGGCAGAGAGACTAAAAGATTTAGCCGCGAAAGTCGAGAATTTTGTGGAAGGGGAAGGTGACATAGAGGGTGCCCGATTTGAAGAGTATGTTTTCATTTTTTCCGGTTGAATGTCTATCTTAACGTAAGCGTTTGCAGCGAGGAGTTTTCAGACGAGCCTTTCAGCGACGATGAATCTTCTAACTCGGACGACGAGGACGCTCAGACCAAGTCAGCTAAAAGACAAGCTGCGATGGACAAGCTTGTGCCGGGATTAAATCCCTCAGAATATGGACAAATGCCGGCTTCATTTCACGCGAATTCCCAACGCGTGGCACCGACGACCGTCGAATCGGACATCGTGGAGGAACCGCCCAACGAGAAGACTGAGTCGGCATCAGATACGAAGCCGCAAGCTAAACCCATCAGGCAGCCCATCCTTCCTCGGGATAAATATGATGGCGTCGATTCAGACGACGAGACAGACGAAGAAGAAGGCGATGAAGATGACGAATCTGAAGAAGATCGTCCGCAGGTCGTGGGTGAGATCGACATCGACATGGGCGAGGAAGAGGAGGAATTTCTTGAGTTCTCGAGGCAAGCACTTGGGATCAGTGACGCGCAATGGAATGAGATTATCAGTGATCGCAAGAACAGAGGTGGTGAGTGACCGGGCTTGTCTCCACATGCTTCAAGCTAATAAATATATCTCAGCATTCCTACCGGCAAGTGCAAAGGCCAAAACACAGACGACGACGTCGCCGGCTCCCACTCGGCCCGTTGGAAGCACAGATAAGCCCGAAGGACGCACACCAGCACCGGGACCGAGACCGAATGTGAACCCGAACCTTGATTCGTTCGAAGCTATCATGACAGCGATGGACGAAGAATTATCGCGTATTCGGCCTAGCAAAGGCGCAGCAGTAGCGAAAGGAGCGTCCCTGCCGTCAGCTAGTAAGGATAAAGGCAAGGGGAAGGCCAGGAGCGAGCCGGAGGAGGATATCGAGGCTGCAATGGATGCGGAGTTGAAGGCTTCGCTTGAACACGGAGGTGGCATAGATGAAGAGGGCAGTGACGAAGAGCCGATGGATTACAATATGATCAAGAATTTCTTAGAGAGCTTCAAGAGTCAGGCGGGACTATCGGGTCCTGTCAGTAACCTTGCTGGTAGATTGCAACCTGGCTGGAAACTTCCGAGAGACGAAGTACCATAATCATTCTTGCGAGTCGGTAGTTTGGTATGATGTACGCTGTATGTAGATGCTCTGAATGTCGTTTTTGCTGTACCCTATGCATGCATCCAGACCCAGTTTGTCGATGCGTCGATTGAGTACTGCTGTGACGACATGATTATCGCCGACTACGACCGATACGCCTTGGAGGTTAACCTCGATCACCTCAAGGCTGCTCACCTGAGCTCACCTCAGTTTCTCTAGGCAACTGTATCTTGAAATATCATCTAGATACTACTGGGAACTGGGCGTTCAGCGTTCATCATAGGCAAAATTTGCTACAGCGGAGACTGGTCAGTCGACCCAAGAAAAGTTACCCCTCGACGAGAACTTCGCAAGAGGCATTAGCCATGATCCATGCTGTTCTTATCTGTTGCGTCCGTCTCGCGATACAAATGTCTCTGCTCCTCGTGCTTACAGCATTTTCTTATTTATCCCAGTCAATACCTCTGGCGTGGCGCGGTTAACAAAGTTCTACACGCCTCTTCACCAGTCAGCGCAGACGGTGGTGCAGAAGATCTTCTCCCTCATCTGCTCTCGTCCTCCAGGCCTTTGTAACTTCCTGGATGCCCCAGAGCTCGAGAACTTCCTCGGACCAAAGGATGGAGGCACAGACGAGCAATGGCGAGTCGTCTACCGAAACTACGCTACGCTCTACTTCGTATTTGTAGTGGACGGAGCAGAGAGTGAGCTTGGGATCCTCGATCTGATCCAGGCGCGTCCTTATCGCCACTCTGATTTATTATTTCTATTTCTCATATACATCTCCTGTTGCAGGTCTTTGTCGAATCTCTAGATCGCGCATTCGAAAATGTCTGCGAGCTGGACCTTGTATTCCACTTTGATGAGGTCCGAACAAAAAGCTTCCATTGTGGTCAGGCTTCACATATTCACCCCATTATTATTTCTATCACAGGTACACCATATTCTGGCCGAAATCATTCAGGGCGGTCTTGTCCTCGAGACCAACGTCGATGAAATTGACTTGTCAGGTAAGTTTATTCATAGCTCGACGGTCCTGCCTCCTCCGAGTGCCACGCATCGAGCATGCTGCGGAGTTATCCCATGTCCCTAGGACACGAGGGGTGCTTTCAGATTACCATTGCGCTCACATTTATTTTATAGTCCAACAGGCAGCGAGAATGAGGAAGGAATCATTTGCATCTGCAAACCCGCTGTCTCTGGGTGGCAGCGGCCTGGGACCTCGCGGGGGAAATATGAAGACGCCGCTTGGATGGTTGACGGGGAAACTTACAGGAGTTGGAGCGAGATGACCGTGCTGATACTTTTACCATACTATGGGTCGATGTAGCATAACGGCATGGGTTGAGTTACTACCAGACCATTGGGTCACGTCATTCAGCAGTATTCATATATTGAACCAGTACCCAGGATACTGGGCGCATCCTGGAGACTGCAGTGTTGTATACACGATAGGACAATAACCGGAGGGACCAAGACGTACTTAACGAGGCTATTTAAACTGTGTCGGTCACCGGGCCACAACCGGCTGTACATTGTGTATGGCCCTGTCGTGCCCATAATAAGTAGTCGCTCGAGGACGCCGCGCGATAACGACAGTCTGCATGTTGTAGCTCGACCCACACTTACACCAGCGCCAAGTTGCCATGCCATGCGTGGGCTTTAGAGGATAGAGAGCCATGAGAGCTATGATACGAATGGAGTGGGTCTCCGCATGGGGCCCCATAATTGCGATAATGCTTAATCTAGACATTCGCGGGAGGGGCAGCAAGAGAAGTGCCTACCAGTGGTGTCAGCTATTTACGCACAAAATATAGGGTTCACCAATGACGTACGCTTTTTCTTCTTTTTCCCGCCAGTGGTTGGCTTGGCTGGCTCAGATGCCTTTGCCGAGGGCTCCTGGGGAGTCGGTGCGGGTGTAACAGATGAGCGCATCTGAGATGTGGCGGGCGTGTCTGCTGTCAAGCTCTCAGCTGGCGGCGCATAGCTGGTCGACGAGAAGGACATCTTCGAGTGTGCTGCAGTGGCCCGCATCGCGTTGACCAGCAGCACGTTGTTTTGCTGCCGTTTGGGCGCTTCGGGCCGCTTCTCGGAGGAAATTGTGGATACACCTTCGCTGTCTGCTTCAGCTTCAGTTGCACGCTTCTTGGAAGGATCCTGGGATACGGAAGGGTCTACGATTGGCCATACAAAGCCTGTTCGTGGGGTATAATCAGGGCGATGCTTCCGCAGGGTATCGAGCGAGGATTGAAGTGAATGGAGGGAGGTGAGCTACGATGCATCAGCTCAACCTCGCAGAGCAGTTGGATATGAACGAACCAGACGATTGGAGAGGACGGTGTACACGTCGGGAGACTGGTAGATGCGGTTGTTCATAATGAAGTAGGCAGCCAGTGGCCTCACTGGCGAGTTTAAATAAGGGTGGATACATGCTGATCCTTGAACATACCTTCATCTGGAGACAAGCGTTCGCGTTTCTGGATGATGAAAAAGGTCGGCGGCTGCGCGTGGACGACAGCGAACTCGATACCAGTAAAGCGCCTAGTGGGGGGTCAACACCGCGAGTTGGACAGGATGTGCGGTGACAGTACCTGAGCTCTTCAGCCTCATTCACGAGGGGCATGCCGGTGTGGATGGTCTGCATGCGCAGGACCTGGTTGTTGCTCTGCTTGTCGTAAAACATGGATGTGGCAAAGTAGTCAAAGACATTCTCTGAGGTGAGCGGGCCATTTGCCTGGGCGAGTGAGCGGGAGCGCGCGCGCAGCAGCAATAATAAACAGACCTGTATCCACTCGTGCCAGATGAAGAAACGGTGACTGTAGTCGTCTGGG
>JASFDH010000868.1:0-18636 GCA_036937195.1 Nidularia pulvinata
GATCTCTTTCTCTCCATCTTTCAGAGTTGGAGGAATTCATATAAATTTCCCATTCTCATCTTCTTTCCATGTTGCCATTCGAGCTTCAAATTTTGTCATTGCAGGGAGAAAGATGTCATTTCAGTACTCCACAACATCTGGATGTTCATGGCCATCCATGTACACACCCTTTTGGATTTTTGTTAGCCACCATCCCAATCTGATTACCCATTGACAAGCAGTGCAATCTCCAAGTGGTTTTTTTGGAATGATGTTGAGTGATGGGAAAATTGATGAGTTGAGTGCTTTTAAAAATGCAATCAGCATCACTTGACTACCTTCTTGTGCTGAAAGCCATTCTCTTGCTGCAAGCTGAAGCCTCTCATTGGAGAGAAGGGAGCAAAATTTTTGGGAACCACCATGCTCCTCCTCTGGCAAGTGCTCAAATATCTGGTAATGTCAAGCAAGGTGCTGAACCTGCCATGCAAAATAAACCCCATGGCCTTCATGCCATTGTTGTGTAATATCAAGACTGGCATTGGTGCTTGAGAATCCTTTGAGCCAGAGAGTTGCAAAATTGCAAAGAATCATGAGTTTATTGACCCGTGATAGTGAGAGACCCTGTGCCTTTAGTCAAGTCAGCCTTGATCTGCTCCCTCAGTATGTCCTATGGGCATATCTCATTTCAACCTTGCACAGTTTCTGCAACAACCTCTTCCAAGTACTCCTCAGCTGATGGTTCTGGTGGAATCACAGGCTCCACTGTCTCTTCATGAATGGCTGGTGGTATTTCAATATCAACACTTTCTTGCTGTATATGGACATTAGTGTCAACCACTGAGTGTGGTGCACTTGCATGGGGAGATGGCAATATATCTACATCCATAGGCTCAGACTTGGGAGTCAAGAGTCTGCTCAATCCTGCAGTTGATACAGGACTTGAGCTAATGGAGATCCCAAATGAGGTGAGCCACATCTGAATTTTGGTTGATTTCTTGTAGCACCATATGGTTTGATCAGACTTGGCCATAACATCTGGTCCTTTTGCATATATTTTTGGACAAGTATCTGGTGAACCAAAAAATGTAAGTATCATTTTATTTCAAATGGATAAATTAATACTCACACTTTCTTCTCTTTCTACAAAGTGAGGGAGGCACCCAGTCCTCATCCTTTGGATCATTGCCATTTGCTTTTGCCCAGTTGTAGAGTCGTTCCTGAAATGTGGCATCATCCAACTCCCAGTGTGAGTCCTCTTCTGAATTAGGCTTGAGATCATCAAAGGCAAGTTCCTCAGCCTCTTGACAACACTTAACAACAAAACTTGCATGAAAGAAAAAAAGCTGGTCATCGACATTCAAGGCCTTTGGTAGCAAAGGGGGTGCATCTGAGCCCAATTGCAAATATCAAGACCTTGATCCAAGTCTAATAGGGGTCTCCAGGATGTTGGTAGGGCTTTCTCGACATATATGCACATTGTTTCAGTTCTGATTTTGCAATCCTGATAAATTTCATGCTTGTTTGGATGGTCTTCCATGAGTCATGCAGGGAGATCAGTGGGATTTGGGTTTTTTTTTGCAAGGGAACAGCTTGTTATAATCTCAATTTTTTTTTTCAGATTCATATTCAGAATACCAAAAGCTATTGATTGCACATATCTCTGTGATTTTAGCAAATTTTTTCAGCAGTGGCCAAATTTTTGAGGGTGGTTGACTAAATGGGCAATTTAAAGGAAATCAGCTCGTTGAATCTCATTTATTTAAGTGTAGTTAACATCTACAACACATTATCTATCAATTCTGACGTTTGCCGAGCTCTAAATAAGTCGTCAGAAAAGCGTTTCAGACTTTGGCTGTCCGGTACTGTAGGAGATTATTTCAAACCGTGTTTGTTTGTCCCCTACCGTAACCTGAAGCGCCTTACAACTAAGTTCAGTGACACGTGATGTCATCCCACAACCTTAAAACACCCATGGCTTATGTACCACTACCCGAACCTCTATCTCGATACTATAAGAGTAAAGGAATTCGTTAAGTCTTTGGAAATTTTCGGAAGTTCAAGCACTTACATTGTCGCATTTCTCAATCTCTCAGCACTCTTAAACATATACACAAAAGCCATGAATCATGGCTGGTTCAAGCTGAATGTGATCCGATAATTGGTTGCATGACGTTCTTTGCGTCCATTATCCGGCCTACGATGTCCCAGTCCTGTGCAAGGCTCACAGACACCCAATACTTCGAAGCATTAAGTTTTACGATTGGAAATCACAAGCGAATGCTAGCCCTGGGGCTGCGTTCAGGTTGCCGGCTGCCGCTGAAAATTTCTCTTTGTGACAGCTCTCCAACATGCTCCAAGACGTCAGCATCTCTTCTAGTCATGGGTCGTGTGTTCCATGTAAGTGCCATATCTGCACGTACTTCACACGTATGCATGGTTTCGTGACTTCCTTCACCTAGATTCTCACACGGCCTGGAATCCTTCAACTCCGGCGCCCATGGGTATTACTATTTAGCCTTACGTTTGAATGCCCTGGTCCGGCATTAAAGTGCACTCGCCTCTCACCTTTCCTACTTATATAGGCCCGTCGTCGTCTTGACACCCTCGCTGCCTGCTTATTCCACTCGTGGTCCTAATATTTTTGGGTCTACCATGGCCAACGACGGCTTACTTCCTTCCTCCTCCAGTGGTATGCCTGATGTCGGTACGAAACCAATATATCACGAACGGCATATGAAGATCATCTGCATTGGGGCCGGCGCGTCGGGATTGCTTTTCGCCTACAAGTTACAGCGATCCTTTGAAAACTTCCACTTGACTCTTTATGAAAAGAACAAAGATATCGGTGGGACGTGGTATGAAAACAAGTATCCTGGGTAGGACTCTTATTTCCATTGTTATCATGCTTGATTAAAACTAAAATGCAGATGCGCCTGTGATGTACCTGCTCATGTTTATACCTGGACCTTTGAGCCCAAAACAGACTGGTCAGCTGTATATGCCAATTCCGATGAAATACATCACTATTTCGATGAATTCAGCAACAAATATGGCCTCCGAAAATATTGTAAATTTACATCTGAAGTGACTGGAGCTTCCTGGAACGAGCTCAAGGGTGGATGGGATATCGAGGTGACGGACTTGAACAGCGGGGAAGTCCTTAAGGACTACTGCGACATCCTTATTAACGGTTCAGGCGTACTGAATGCGTGGCAATGGCCTGCCATACCTGGGCTGAAGGATTTCAAGGGAAAGCTTTTGCATACCGCTAAGTGGGATCCTACAGTTGATCTGGCGGGCATGCATGTAGGTCTTATTGGAAATGGGTGTGTAATATTCGTTTCACAAATGGAATCAGAACACCAGCTCATCAGCATCCCAAAGCTCATCAGCCATTCAAGTTCTTCCAGCCATCCATGATACTGTTAAAAAAATCTCGAATTTTGTCCGGAGACCGACTTGGGTATCTCCGCCTTTCGGCATGGAGCAACATATATACAGCGAGGACGAGCGCGAAGAATTCAAAAATAATCCTACTGACCACCTTCTGCACCGAAAGGAAACCGAAAGAAATATCAGTGCCTTATTTAATATGTTCATCGCCCAGTCCGACACACAGAAAACGACGTATGAAACAATGGTTTCAGCGATGAAAGCACGGCTGGGAAATCCCGCCCTCGAGGACATGTTGATTCCCAAGTGGGCAGTAGGCTGCCGTCGCATTACACCTGGGCCAAACTATCTCGAGACACTAAGCTCTGAAAAAGTCGAGATCGTTTACGGGGAGATTGAGCGTATCACTGAGCAAGGGGTTTTGTCTGAGAATGGACAAGAGTACGCAATGGATGTGCTCATCTGCGCTACGGGATTCGATACTTCGTTCAGGCCTAGATTTCATCTAGTTGGATCCAACGGGACGAGTCTGGCAGATGACTGGGCACACGAAGCCAAGAACTACTTTGGCGTGGCTGCGCCTGGTTTTCCGAATTACTTCATGTTTATCGGCCCAAACAGTCCGATCGGAAATGGGCCGGTATTGTGCGGTGTTGGTGGGTTTCCCGCTCCGGTTTTTTTCATGAGTTCATGTTTATCCCAATACCTTTGTCCAGAAACCCAAGCCGATTACATGCTGAAATTTATCAATCGCTGGCAAACAGAAAATATCCACAGCTTCTTGCCGAAGGTAGAGGCCGTAGATGACTTCATGGCCTATAAAGATCAGTTCATGAAGAGCACCGTCTGGGAAGATGAGTGCAGATCCTGGTATAAAAATAACAGCGTTTCGGGAAAAGTGACTGCACTTTGGCCAGGGAGTACTCTTCACTATCTCGAGGCTCTTGCTGAGCCACGGTACGATGACTGGAACATTAAATATGTTGGAAATCGCTTCTCTTTCCTGGGAAACGGGTTTTCTCAGACGGAGAGCGACCCAACTGCAGACTGGGCTTATTATGTACGGCAGCACGACGATAGCCCGTATTTGGGTCGGAGAAAGCAGACAAAGGTTGTATCGAAATCTGGTACTTTCAAATTGCAAACGTCCTCCGAGTCTAGATCCGGAGATGCTTAGTTTGTTCCTGAATCTCGATAATAATTATTCCTCTCGCACATCGACGATTGAGTTCTATATAGTAATCTATGGCATTGGTACGATATTTGACTAGTTATGCTAAATTGGAAAACTTCAGCTAGTTGTTCAGTATACTTTCCAGAACTTCTCGAGTTTCAGTTTCTTAGAACCATTGGTTCGTAAAGACAAGCAGCTTTCACGAATTTTGTGTTATATACTGAAGAATTGAAGAATTGAAGAGCTGCCATAAAATTTGGACAATTTCAAAAGGAGTCATAAAAAGCCTGATGTGCTGAGGAACTTCGTATATTGGCGGGGTCTCTCTCATTTCAGGCTCTAATGAGTGCTAGGTGAGAAACTCTCGTTGTGGAGGACATTTTAGCTATTATTCAAATAATATAAGTTATAAATTAGCTATACTTAAAATCTGTCAGACAGTTCTTTATAAATGAGTTAGGACATCGTTGTGTGAGGGAGATGAATTTGTTCCAGCACTTGAAATTTGATATTTACTCCTATTGTGCTGCAAACGTCCTTTCAAACTCGACCAAAGTTAAATATACCGTATTAGGTATCATGAAAATCCACAGAAACGGCCGCGAGTTTCGTCCGCATCGCAACTCAGATCTCTTTTGATACCCTTGCAAACTGCTGGACCTGATCATCATCTTCTTTCGATGCGCGCAGCATATCTCCTATATGTTTGTCAGCCCTGAGGAATTTGTCGTGGCTATTGTTTCCGGGAACTTCCCAGCAATTGGTTATAATCAACGAATGTTCACCATGTCGGATGTCGTGCCATCACACTGCCCAACATTGCTGGGGCCTGGGCTAGTTCAGCTGAAGATCACTGGCCTTCCCTTGTCTTAGTCTCTCTTTGCTTTCTTGTGACATTCACCGCGAGCTTCCTGGAAGATAGAATGGCCAAGCTGCAAGTTAAATTGGACCATACTGCTGTAGCCGCTTTTCTCACTGGGCTTGCCACTCTTTTGCTTGTCTTGTGCTCCGTTTCTGTCCCAGTCACCCCGAAACTCCTTATATTTTCTCTCAAAACAAACATCGATGGAGTCCGGCACTATATTGATTTTGGCATCTGGGGGTACTGCGTCCCTCCTGTAGACTTGTGAGTCGCATGCTCAATTCAAAGACAAGTGTAGCTCTAAAGATGTCTTTCGGTTGTTCAGAAGCCAAAACGCAACGCTGGTCGACACTATAGCTGGAGGATGTTCGGATCAAACATTCGGATACGTCGTCAATAATACTTTGGCGTTCCAGTTGTACGTGCGTCCCTGCTAACACGAGGTAGCTACTCTAATATAATTCTTAGTTCTGCGCTTGATCTTCAATCCGTTATCTCAGAGGCTCATACCAGAGCGCTTATTCTTTATCCCATAGGTATGTCGTATCGAATCATGTTGTTCGTATCAGGCTTAATTCTATTGGTCCAGCAACTGCCGCGACTTTGCTTTCATTCATAGTCTGTTCTGCAGTCTATCTCTCGAAATACATTTCCGATGATGGAGCTCCCTTACTCGATGTGAAAACATCCACGGGGATTTTCATTTTTAGCATTTCTGTCACCTTCGTCACTTTCGGTGCTTTTGCAGTCCTGCTCGCTTTGATAGCAAGAATAAACAGTAGATTACGGGACAATGGTGATTCGGAACCCCTGAGACTGAAGGGAGGCAATGTGGTAATGTGTCCTATCTTATTACTCCAATGCCGATCATGCTTATATTCTTTTCGTAGATTTGGCTGACGATAGTCACCGTAGCTGTTCAACTGTTGAATTTGTCGTTCCTCTATAGTTTACGATCTGTAATGGTTAGTCGTCATAATTCATCGGAAATAAGCCTTAGATCTGACGTTCGTTGAAGCTTCTTCGACGTCAGGAGAGATCTGAGCGGAGACGTGATAAAGCTCCTGCAAGATCATGACTGGAGCAGTGCCATTATTCGCCCGCTGTTCCGCGTCGATGTCCTCGATTAATCACTGTATAGTGCATATTACTATTCATCTAATCTCGTACTCTATGCACTTGATGTATAATGTTTCTTTATTTCAACAGAAATTCTACACTATATACACAGCGACCTAAGGATATTGATGCAGTGTGGTATAATGAGCGATCTTCCTCAGACAAGGGCTAAAGATCTAACATGTAAGTACACATATGTCCAATAGTAGTATTCAACACTATAGTATTGTAATGAAGTAAAAAATAAACTTTGTACGCATATGTAGTTTGTATGCACCGAGTCCAAAACACAGGAACATTATATCATTATGAGCACAACAACAAGAGAAAGAAAACCAAGGAGAACATTAAAGATATTTGTCGGATTCATATATACTGGGCCTTCTAGCCCATTATGCATTGCACCCTACAGCTTACAGCTCACAGCTCACAGCTGCTGCCACAGCCCCAAATACGCGCCGGCACTCGACACCATGCCCACCGCTTTCCCCATAATTTTCCCGTCCCTCCCGCCTGCGCCCACACCGCCGCTTCCGGTGGGGCTCGACGGGCTCTTTGGCGACTGGGGTGCTTGTTGCGCGGAGAACGAGGACGTGCTGGGGTGGGCGGGGAGCGGTGGGGAGGGTGCGGGGAACGGGGATTTGGGGATCGGGAGCTTGGTCGGGGGCGGAGAGCGAGTGCTCTGTAGCGAGGGGGCGGCGGGTGTAGGTGTAGGCGTGGGTGTGGATGAGGAGGTAGAAGTGGAAGAAGATGCCGATTCGTGCTCAGCACCCCTCGGCGGGGGGCGCATAGTCAACACGGGCGAATTCGACGGCGTGGGGTGCACCCTCCTGCGCGCCTCCTCTTCCGCTCTTCGCTCGTGCTGCTCCTCCACCTTCCGCAAAAACGCCTCCTCCCTCCTCTTATTCCTCTCCTCCTCACTCTCCTCCACCTGCATGGGCGTCGTCGAATCTGACGACGAGGACATCACCTGCAGCATGCCATCCGCCACCTTGCTGCCCTCTGGGACGACCGTGTTCCCGCTCGAAGTCGACGATACTGACTCAGCGTAAATCGATCCCGCCAGCACACTCTGCGTCTCTTCCTTCTCCTTCTCCTTCTCTATGTCCTTCTCCTCCCCTTTGCCCAACGACGCGAGGGACAACGGCTCTTCGCACACCACCTTCGGTGCAATAGCCACCACCGGGCCCACCGGCGCCTCAGGGCTCACACTAACACTCAGCCTCTTCCCCGTCCTATCCCTACCTCTCTCCCTCCCCCCTCCTCCTTCCCTCTCCCTCTTCTGCTTCTCCCTCTCCCGCTCGCGATCAATCCGACTCCCCGCATACGCCCCAGCAAAGAACCCTGCCCCACCATCGGGGGACAAGCTCCCCCCAATCGGGCTCGTGCTGCTGCTCCAGCTGCCCTGCCGCTCGCGGTCGGAGAACGACGATGACGACGAGGGCGTGCGCGTACTGGAGCGCCCACGTGTCTGCGATTGGGAGGGGAGGTCGTTAAACGAACGCCCTCGTGGGGGCGGGGAGAGAAGGGCGGAGGGGGAGGAGGGGGAGACGGAGAGGCTGCGCCGCCGTTGGAAGGCGGTGGAGGTGGGAGTGGGCGTGGGGAGGTTGGATCCGGTGGGTGTCGGCGTGGGGGTTGCAAAGGAGGAGGGGGAGGAGGCGGGGACTTTCTCTGCGCGCGGGGTGATATCGCCCTCAGGCGGCACCATCACCACCGCCGGGGACGGCGTACGCGACCTTGATCTTGCCTGCACCAAGCTGCGCCCCTCCTCCCTCTCCCGCTCCTTCACGTCCCTATCCCTCGTCTGCTGCTGTACCAATTCCCTATACGTGCCCTTCCTCCCTGCTCCTCCCCCTGCACCGGCCCTAGTAAACGCGGCATACTCCGCGCCGATATCTGGGCCCTCAAAAAAGCGATACGCGTCCTCGTCCTCCGTCGCCCGTCCGGATTCGACCACGAGCGTAGGCACCGGGATGGGCGCGGACGGCACTTGCGTGGGGACGTTGTCGCTGTAGTCGCCGAATCCGGGGCGGTACACCGTATGCGCGTCCTGCACGCCGCCCACGAGGTACCCCGCCTCCAGCACGCCCACGCTCTCTTCGAGGTACTCCTCCTCGAAGCCTTCCTCCTCTTCTACGATGCGCGGGGCTCGCACGGGCATCACGACTCCTTCATCCTCGTCCTCATCTTCCTCAGGCACGTGCAGACTGTAGTTGCTCCCGAACGGGGGCACATACACCAGCTCCACCGGCGTGCCGTCGCTCTCCTCCCGCCCCTTGCCCTTCCCCTCCCCGACACCACCGCCCCAGCGCCATACGAGCCCATCATCGCTCCCCACGCCGCCCTCGTCGCCGAACCCCTCGCTCCACGCCCCCGTCTTCAGGATGGTCGGCGCGATGGGCGCGATAGTGACGTGTTGAACGTGGTCGGACAGCGTGCGGATGAGGGGCGGAGGCCGGCGGCGCGCGGGGCGGTACGTGCTGCTGCTGTTGCGGCGCTCGCGCTTGTGTGTATGCTGCGTGTGCGAAGAGGAGGATGTGGTAGATGTGGATGCGGTAGAGGTGGATGCGGAGGAGGAGGAAGAGGCGGTGGAGACTTTCGAGTTGGAGCGCGGGGGCTTTTTCTTCCCCGGCGTCTGTGTATCGCGGTGCGACGTGGGCCGGCGCATTTCGATGATATCTTCATCTTCTTCCTCCTCGTCTTCTTCTGCATCATCTGCTTCGTCTTCAAATGGCGAGTCGGAGTCACTGCCGATCGCGCTGCCCGAGAGCTGGTCCCAGGCCGCCTCCTCATCGTCGCCCGAGTATTCTTGGTCTTCCTCATACCTGAAATTAAATGAGATTTAAAACTAAAGAAAGGTAAAAACCACCGACCCATCGTCATCGTCGCCCCACACCATCGGCCCGCCTCCCGGCGAAGGCCCAAACCCGGGGATACCCATCGCACTCTTCTTGGGCTTCTCAATCGCAATACACTGCTCGACAAACGTGTTGAAGCTGATGTGCTTCTTCTTCCGCTCGCCGCTGCTCCCGCTCCCCGCGCTGGTATGCGAGTCCTGGGAGTTGGACGGGCGGATTGAGCCACTCGCGGAGGCAGACTCGAGGGATGCGTGCCCTGGCCCCCCTGGGGCGAAGAATACGTCGAGGTTGGTAGAGGAGGAGGACGCGTGGGCGGAGGCGCTGCCCGGGGGGTAGATGCGCGGAGGCGAGTCCTTTCGGAAGGCGCGGGACGAGCCCCAGCGAGTGATGTGGGTGTCGCTCTTAGTGTGCAAGAGGGAGGGGCGCTTGGGGAAGGCACCGCCACCCATGGCGGCGTGCAGGGGGTCGTCGAAGGGGTCGTGCTCGTCGTCGTCCTCAGACTCGGCGGGAGAGAATATGGGGGACGTGGGCCCGTCGCCGGAGGCGAGAAGGAGCTCGCTGATGGAGCGGTGCTTGAGGATAGGCTTGGAGGGGGTGCGTTGGGGATTAGGCCGGGCGCGTGGGGCGGGGGTGGAGAGGTCGAGGCGGTCGTGGGCGGAGGCGAGGGTGAGGGTGTGCACACTGTCCGGGACGGGGGACGGTTTGGGAGGCGGAGCCCAGTCAACGGCACTGTGGAAGGGCCCGTAGAGCCATGTAACATCAGAGTCCTTCAGCCTGTGGATAAAAGTGAGCGATAATACGATAGCGATAAAAAAAGCAGAGCAGACCAGTTGAGTGTCTCAGGAGTTATCGTCTTGAGCTTGTTGCGCTGCTTCCACCAGGTGCGCCAGGAGGCGTTCTCGAGGCGGATACCATTGGCAATCTCATTCTTCTGGCGGGTCATGTTGCGCCATGAGCGCCAGACGTCCTCCTCTGCCCATTCGTGGGAAAGATAGTCGACTTGTGCGCGGGGGAGGGTGGAGAAGGAGGAGTCGTCCGGGACAGCGTTTGTGGATACGGAAACGAGGAGGACGGGAAGGTAGTTTGCCATGGAGGGGGAGAGAGGGACGCTGGGGGGGGAGAGATTAGACGATAGGTGCGGAGCAGGGATTAGGCGGATCGGGAAAAGGAAGAGGAGAAAATAATGTGGATATCTGGGTCGGAGTATCGAGTATTATAGAGAGTATGTGCACACTGTGCAATACAGTGGGCTCGCTGGGATGCCCAATGAGCTGGGATGCTCGTGGATGCTCTGGTTGTGGTCTCTTCTCGCGTTGGTCAATTCACTTTCCCTCGTCACGCTGTCGGAGCCTGTCCACCCCTTGTGCGACCAGATCCACCCAAGATCCTGCCCCCTTCGATCGCTGAGTAAGCCCTCTCCGACCTCACCCGGCCCGATCCCCTCCCGGATCCTCTTCCCGCCATCCCTGCTGCCAAGCCCCGCTGGGGCGCAGCACGTTCATGAGTCGCCATGGGTCCGCATCCCTCACCGCCTCTCCTCCGTCTCCCCCTCTGTCCAACTTCCAACTCTGCCCCAGGATCCGTCCGCCCGCAGCCTCCGTGGGCCGTCCCGTCCAAATCCACCTCCCTCCCGTCCTGCCTATCGCCCCGCGTTTATTCTGACACTACCTCCATATAGCCCCGTCCCTCACCCCTCTCCCCACCCGCTTTCACGTGCCCACCCCCGCCGCACCCCCAGCACCGTCACCAAAATACATGTCATCGCCCCACCCACGTTGCGCCTCACGCTGGCCGCAACGCGAATAAAATCACCACCCCCATACCACGGGCGTCCCCCGCGTCCCTTGTGACGTTCATCATCATCAATGTAGGATTCCGATCCTCACCTGTGTCTTGCACTAGTCTTCTCCTTCCCGGCGATCTCCCAATCTGACCATATATTGAACGCCCATGAAAGAAAGGAAATAATGCCACATTCTCTCCTCACTCTCCTCCATCCATCCAGTCAGTAGTCACACCCGCTCCTCTCTAGTCGACATCTGTCAGACTTGCATTTGAATTTCTCCGAACAACCCATTCACCTGACCTTATTCGCCAGATCCCCACCCCGCTCTCCATAGGTTTCTTCGGTCGACACGACGACGTCAGAATCCGAATATCCCGACCCTGCCTGCCCCCGACTCGGGAGTCGGCGCGTCTCTGCTGCAACCCAAAAACCTAACCCAGTGACGCAGGAGGCGAGGGAAAAACAGGCTAAACCCAACTAGACTTCTATTCGACAGGCCAAGTCTGTTTTACTTTGCACCCGCAGCATACAAGCTCCGGTACAAGGTAACGTTACTCTCCCGCGACGGTGTGTTTTTCTCTCTCTTTCTTATTCACGTTTTTCTCGTGGCGTGGCAATCGAATTAAAACGCCCCCTACACCAATGACGCTCGTAATAAATATAACTACAGGGCTATATCTATTCAGTTCATTGATTCGCCGGCAAGTCAACCAAGGATCACACACTAGCAAAACTCTATCCTGCACCGGCATCCACGCGGCAACGCCATCCGCTCGCGCCGCATACCCCCTCGTTGCGTTGGTGTTTGCACAGGCGCTGGCGCACGGCGCGCTTCGGCATCTCCTTACGTTCTTGGTCAGGCCACCTATAATGTTACAACGTGCTACCACGACCTGTGGCGCGTCGCTTCACGATAAGCCTCAACCAATACCACCGTTGCTTTCCCACTCAGCCAGGTCGCACCCACACATACTTCGACCATACGGCCCGCGCTCCTGTTCACCCCGGCACCAAACTCTAGATGCACTATCGCTTATCGCAAGCGTCGGCATTGTTGGTGGTATCTATCTCCCCGCGCGGGACAGGAAACGAATATATTAATGGTACTTGGGAATTTAGGCCGTCGCTATCGCGGTCGCAGCACTACAGCAGAGCGATAAGTAGCATCCTGGGATATCTGCATTCTGGATAGCAAATGTAGGACCTACATTAGCGCCCGCACCCACATGTGGCAAGACCGACTCGCAGTTCTGGCACTGGCTTTTCCCCGACTCGCAGAGTCTGTCTCTGTCAGCTCTGACTGGTTTCACGGGACTCGGTTTCACAGGGGTTAAATTATTCTTATCACTTCTCCTGCAGCGATGTTATTTATTTCTGCAACGGATCCTACCATGAGACTCAATTGCTATATTTCGAGATCTGCTCCCTGACTCGAATGCTTCTCTTCGTTGACAGGGCTGGCATACGGGTCCGCTGGACGTGCTTCTGCATCGCTGGACGCTACTATATCAGTGTCGAACGATCTTCTGCTTCGCTCCCTTGGAATCATCGGAACATATGCGGGGAAGCACCACACATACGAATAGGCACGAGTTCCGGATGCATAGGGGATATTTTCCGGCACATGTGCCGCTGCTCAATGTTCAGTTGTAACCTGCTCCATTGAATTAGAAGTGATTCATGATTCTGCCAACAAAATTCATCTATCACCGTGAATCGTAAATTGTGATCAGCGCATGCAGACCCATCCCCATCTCCGTATCTGCATCTGTATCTGTTTCAACTTCTTCAAGTTCCGTGTCCTTGTTTTTAGACTCCAGATGCAGCTTTCGTCGTGCATTATGAGTCTTAAACCACGTTCTAATCATCACATTCGCCAGCTCATGATGTGCATTCTTTCAACCGCCATGTCCCAGTATTTACAATGTACATAGCATGTCCGAGAACTTACCCGCCTTAGGTTGAGGCACTCCCGATGCCGTATGCCGAAATCAGCGCGTCGATCTCCAGGCCCAACGAAAAATTGAAACTCAACTCCTACGCTTCCAAGTTCTCGAATTTCGCACATATCCCCATCACGCTATCCGATTCTTTTATCCTATCCATCGTGGGCCTTGCTCATCATGTCGACATCTGCGCTTGCGCGAATTATCCGTGTCGGGACGAGATAGCAGGAGATATCGCTTGAGATTCGAGGGTCTAGGACGAACATGGACATCCGGGCTGCAATGCGCTGGTGACAAGGATGGCTTTTCCGTCGCCCGAGGACAGTCACGTATGTACAGTGTCTGCATTTTCCAATACCAATACACACCAGGCCGAGTGCTGGTGCTGATGTACTTGGCTGCTCACCCATCCCACCGTACAACTGCTGCGCTCGCTGTCGAGGAAATGAAATGCGAAACACATACACGGATCCCAGCATGACTCTTGAACTTGAACCCCGTCAAATCCTTCTCGCGGCGGATCCAATCGTATTCGGAGCATTGCGGCTGATGCTACATACACTACCCCCACTCTTGCGCAGCACATTTCGAAACGTTTCGGCGTTCGCAAGATCACGGAGGAGGCCGAGTCTAGAGGCTCCAGTGGATGTCGATGCGATGCCGCGCGTCCCATGGGCCAAGCCAGTTTGCGTGCGGTGCTTTCACAGCACAAAAGCAAGACGGAACAAGACTCATCTGACGAAGTAGGAGCTTTAAGAATGTACAATAACAGTTCTCGATGAAATACTCAGGTGTCTCGACGCTCTCGACGCGTGTCTTTCATTTCCGCTCCTCTATAGTCTCCCCCACAGCGCTTCTTCTTTCATCTTCCACATCGCCCACAGACGAATCTATCATAATCATTATTTGATGACTTCCTCAGGCCCAGGTGTGGCTTCTCCTCAGGGAGTCTGGCACCGGCTCTTCCTCGATCTCTCTCCCATGACCCGGTGTCTTCCCTGGAGATCTCCCGCCAACGTCTTCCGCGAACCTGCATATTTGCAGCACTCGGATGTCATGCCAAAATTATTTCCCGGATCTTAGTTACAGGTTTACTGGGTCCGAGAGTTCCTTCCCCGTGCGCCAGGCACGGTACTTGCAGGTAAAGTGTGTTGTCACTTCAGGATTGAGGCTTGTACATAGAGCAACAGATGTTTTTTCTTGGTGGAATTTCCCTGTAGTTGCAATAAGTTTTGCGCTATGGTTGGGCTCCACGACTACTACTAGCTATGGATCTTGTCTGGAGACTCTCGACAACGGCGGCTTATAAGATTGCAGTTATGAAGGAGACGTGCTTTCTTGGGGCAGGCATGCGCATCTAGCTTATCCATGGAACGAGACTGGCTACTAGACACTCGGCTTCTGGAACTCAAATTTGGATCGGATTCCTAAAATTTGAGGCTCCTTTCACAGTGGCTTCTGCACGACTTGAAGTTATCACCAAGAGCAGCATAGATCCACTGGTATAACGGGCAAACGCCCTGGTACAAGCTCAGTAATTCCCAGCAGTGTGGGCATCATCGCACACGCCCTCTGTTCGAAGTAGATTCGGGACTTTGCAATATTGCGCATGGCAAATATATATTTCTGGCATTTCTTTCAACTCTTTGTCCCGGTGACTCATCAAAATTGGTTCATCCAAGACACAATGCTCTATTTCATTGACAGCTCACCGAAGCACCAACGTTTTAGGACTTTCATCAAGAATGCCTCTCTCTTGTCATCCACGCTCATGCAACGTCCTTTGAAACTTTAGTCGGTACGCCGTCTGTTGTCTCGACATTTTTGTTTTCTGTTCGCTCAATCCTTCTGGCTCTTCAAAAATCCGTGTTGGTGCTGGTACGCTCTTAGACAGCTGGCTTTCCCCCTTCCTGTAGACTATGTATCTCAGTGCCGTGATATCTACGGGACGTCGCATTGGACTGCCTGTATTCTCTTCCAAAATCCCAAAATGGATGACCTCATTTGGCTCATCTGTTCTTGTCTACATTCTTCAAATGCATGCAATCCCACCAAAACTTCGAAACTTCGAGTCATTGGTCGTCATCATACATCATTTATGTAACCATAAAAACACATAAATCCCGGAATAATCCTCAAGATGGAAAACCTTGTATAAGTTCATCAGCCTTTTCATTCCTATCCTTCTATCTCGTAGTTTGATGGATATAATCAACCTTTCATTTTCCGCAGCTTTGTGGCATACAAACCTATCAAACATTATCGCCTCTTTTTCGAGATGTTGTAAGTATTATACGTCGCCCCATACTTCTGCCTAAGCCTACTACTGTTTTCTCTCAGTCACAGCACTGGACGACATTTATTCAAGCCTTTTGATCACGTACAGTGTGTAGTCTAGTATTTCTCATTTGAGATATTCAGTCCACAGGTCTCTTTCTAGGCACAGAATTAGGCAAAGCCTGTTTTATTCTTTCATTGACGTACACGCTATTTTTGCTTCGCTACTTTGTTCATCTGAATATTCTGGCTTTCTCAGGTTTTCCTTGATCATCAGTGTTACAAGCTGCGTTACAGATGACTTCCTGTAAGAATTTGGCTCAGTCTGGAGACGTCAGACTGCTCCAGATTTTTAAGATCCAATGCAGAGGCAAATTCTTTTAAAAGGTGCCAGGCTGTAGTCCTGTGCGCATTGTTAGGTATATCTGCCGACATTTGAGTGGTTTCGATGTTCAGTAAGGTGTAGTAGTGCTCGGAGTTGTATTGAGTTCAATTTGTGCACTTTTTAGAAAAATTTAGGTGTGCACAATTTTTTATTATAAAAGGAAATATGATGGGATCCAGATTTACTACACCAACGGTGCCTAAAAGAGAACCTGAAAGCATTTTGCATCGCTTGCATGATCTGGCATGGGGTTAAGAGGCCTTCTCAGATTTGCACATCTGGCGTCGTCTGAGAGCTGTCGCAAGTTCATTTGAGCTTGGATCTTGGATCGGTATCTCGGCTAAAAGCGATCTATTGGCGCCAGACTTTCACGAGAAGTCCTCCACTGTCTTTATCGCATTGAATTTACCGCATTACTTGCTTTAGCTTTCCTACAATCTCAGCATCTTCAGTAAATTTTCTCTCTCTCTGTGGCCTCTGTGGAGCTTTTGTTATCTGTAAGCCACTCTTGACTTTTCTTGCAGTTACTTTGATTAGTTTGACGATGTACTAACAATGATATCGGCCCGACCAGAGCCACTCAAACATCAAGGCCCTCAAAGTTAATAAGAACAAACAATCTGCTGGCGAATCAATTTATCGAGTGTTACCCGCATCACAGTGCCCACAAACTCGCTCAAATTGTATGGAGCATGAGGTAAGTTCCTAATCTCGTCAAGAATTATTCATTGCAAGCAAACGTATCTGTTAGAGTGTATAATCCAGCCACAGGGCCTCAATTTAACTTGCTGAATTTCAAACACCTCAATAGTGACAGGTCCTCGGTCAGAATACTATTAGCGCGTTGGTCTGTCCCACGTATCTTAAACTCCGCTCCAATCCTAGCTTAAACAATTGCACTTGGGGCCCCACATGAAGTCCCCAAACATATGTCGCGTGCAAAATGGCAGGTAAAGTAGTGGCAGCTGATGGTCACGCTGATAGTCCGGCTTTGGAATTGGGCTTGGAAGGGTTTAAATCTAGGTACTTGGTCGGCATGCATCGTCTGGACGGACCGGATTGGAGAACTGCCAATGTTGCTCTGCTATTTCTAAAAATAGCCACGTACATCGGCAAAGTATCACCCCCGTACAGACCCCGTTAACGTAGATATCTCAGTTATATTCAAGACCAATAGCTGGATATGTCTTTTTTCTCTAGGATCATGGGTTTGGCGCCTATGCATCTGCATTCTTGTGCAAGTTTACACCGATTTCCGACCTTCACGCTTCCTTTCTCCATGACGTCGTAATATGCATTCACACGAGTTCTCCCCATCACGGCTAAAGCTATTTTCTGACTTAGCGCCAAATCTGTCAAGAAGTCCCCCACACGAAGCGTCCTTCACGGCGCTGTCATTCGTCAGATGGCATGGCGAACCACGGCATCCCTTTCAGGCACCTTTTCTGTTCTCCATTCTGACATCAGGAAAACACCTAGGAAATATCCGGAGTGATTGATAAACCTCCTTTTGAAGAATACAGCCGACGGAACCTGGGGAAGCCACGGCCTACTTCCACGATGTCGAAGAATACGGAAAAAATGTCTTCACCTCCTTCATCCGCTCGCCATTCCGATAAGGAAGCATCTGTGAACGCCGACGAGCCTCATAAAGTCCCGCTTTACAATGCACACATCGACGTCAGTGGTGTAGATGAACGCAAGTTAATGAGGAAGATCGACATCGCACTTATTCCCTGGCTGTCATTGTTGTATCTTCTGAGCTTCCTGGACCGTACTAGTATTGGAAAGTAAGTTCCTCATATGACATCGAAATTCTTCAACAAACGCCAATGATATCATTCATCCCATAGTGCAAAGGTAAAGCACTCTAAATACCTCTTCCAGTCCAGCCTCTGATAATGTCATAGTTGTATAATCTGGAAAAAGACCTGCATATAACGGATAATCAATACCTTTTATCTTTAACGGTGAGTATTTCGAGGAATTGCCTATAAATGCTAGTGGTCATGATGAGGATCCAGATCTTCTTTTTCAGCTACGCAATATTTGAGGTTCCTTCAAACGTATTCCTGAAGCGACTTCGACCCTCCATATGGCTTTCTTTGCTTATGTCTCTATGGGGGATTATGATGGTAGGTTCCTCGTTGCGAGGCAGTTTTCTTCTAATTCTCATCGCGTTATTTTGCACATCCAGACTGTCCAAGGCCTAGTTCATAACTTTGGTGGTCTTATGGGTCAGTTGCAGTAACAATGACGTTGTCACTTTTCATAACACACATTCGCGTCTGGATATACAGGCATGCGATGGATGCTCGGAATGTTTGAAGCAGGCTTATTCCCTGGGGTAAACTATTACCTCTCCTGGTACGTGGCTTCCGCCGAAGTACATTGGTCACTCACTCAAACAAATGCAGCTGGTACAAGCGCTCCGAGTTTGGTATTCGAGCAGCTGTTTTCTTCTCAGCTGCAACGGTGTCCGGGGCCTTTGGTGGCTTGCTGGCGGTAAGCTAGTCATATTAGTTATCCTGGACCTCGGTTTCACCAACTATGTTCCAGGCTGCAATTTCGAATATGCACGGTGTAGGGGGCAAACCTGCCTGGGCCTGGATCTTCAGTTAGAGCTTGATCTTCTGTCTGTTTTCATCCCGTTGATGGCTCACTTCTGTTTAGTCCTTGAAGGTCTAGCAACCATAATTGCGGGCGTAGCGTCCTTCTTCATTATCCAAGACTTCCCCGATACGGCCAAATTCCTGAGCGAGGCGGAAAGGACTGTTGTCGTTCGACGGCTACAAAGCGACGATCAATTCAGTGCTGCTGGAGAGAAGTTGAAGATGAAATACATCTGGAAAAGTTT
>JASFDH010000869.1:0-18632 GCA_036937195.1 Nidularia pulvinata
ATCTGCGCACTGAAGCTTCGATCCAAGCAGAAGCACAGGATCCACGTCCGCTCCCGGTTATGGACTTCGTGGTCACGAGCCTTGCCTTCGTGTGTATCATGACTTGTTACAGCCGTCTTGCGATGCAAGTTCAAGTCAGTTGCCATTCTAGTCACAAGCGGCTTTAGTTTTGTCATCTGATGAGGAATAGATCGTGAACCCCACCTAATAGCCATGCCTAAGAGAAGCCAGGTCTTGTCTTGCTCATATCGCTCGACCGCACCACAGCCCCATAAGGCAAGGAGGAGATACGCTTGCACTATCTCCACCGATTTATATCCCTTCGCAGGTACGCTGAATGCGAGTTTCTTCGCAAGTTCGGTGAGTTGGGAGTGGAGATCCGGTTTTGCGGTATAGAATTTGCTCGCAATCGAACAAACTGAAGGCGGAATTAGTATGGGTTTAATCTGGCGGAAGTAAGGATTTACTGGTCGTCAACAGGAAGGGTGACCGGGAACAGACAAGAGAGGGAGTATGGAAGTTCCTATCCAAGAGATTACAGTGCATCTGTACTAACAAATCAGCCCATGTTGCATTTAAAAGGCACCGCTGTGGAGGCTTACATTGATATGGTCGAAATAACTAGACAGACAAAAAAACCGTGAGTCGAAATCCTGTTAGGAGGAGAGCAAAACATACATATTGAATAAAGCTACAACTTCTTCCGTTGACACAAAACTCAGCATCTCAGGCTGAATTTGGCGTTCTATATATAATCTGCGGAGAGGCAAAATAGTCATTGGGCCTATAATAAAAGCCTTGCTTAGTCTATCTCGTAAGGGGTGCCAAGAGAAGAAAGAACTGACCAGGCTTGAAATAATTATCGCTCGCGACGCCCACTTTGGGCTGGTCGTCTGACTCCGAAGCTCGTGCGACCAGTGCACTGGGGTAAGATGCCTGCGCGCGGCGATTAGCCAGACTCGCCTCAGCGAGAAGGCCGAGCGGGTTCAAGGAGTTGTCTGGCAGGGAGTGCAACTTCGGAGACCCAGGTGGCTGGTGTTGTTGCTGGAAAGACGAGGCCTGAGGGGGCGGGGATGGGGAGCCGCCGAGCAGCGCCTGGGTGGTGGTGTGTTGTGCGGAGGTGGAGGGTGAGGGCGAGCGGGACAACATGCCAGACGCTATGCTGGGATTGCCAATCGACCGGAGCACGGTGTCGAGGGTGCGTTCCATTTTCCTCAGGGACCGGGTAAGAAGTTCATGCTTCCTGCTACGTGTGTTTAGCACCGGACGGTAGAAGTGGTCGTGACTGTCTTACTTAGATGAGCGCTTGCCGCGATTAGACTCCTCGAAGATGCATTCGTGGTTTCCGGTTAGGCAGCGCTTGCAGGGCGGGCCCTGCTCTGCGCCAACGCATTTCATCTTCAAGCGCCGGCAGACGGTGCAGGCACTGTCGAGCAAGGTTAGGCGGAACTCAAAGACGTAAATGTGACGACTGACCGTGAGCCCCGGGTAGGCTTGGCCTTTGCCTCCTCCTTCTCTGCCACTGGACTCTGCGGTTCCGACTCATCGCCCTTCCGTGCTTTCTTCCTGCTGTCGCTCGTCGCGTTGGAAATCGACGACGCCGGGCGTTTTCCGTTCAGATTGGAGGAGGACGGGTACATGTGTTCTGTTGGGGGTGTTCCGATTGTATCGGAGCCTTGGGATGAGGGCGAGGAGTAGTTTGGCGGGAGAGAGAGGTGCTGGGGAAGATGCTGGGGCTGCTGCTGGTAGCTGGAGTAGTAGGGTGGGTAAAGCGCAAGGGCCGGGTCGATCGGGATCGACGGCGACGGGGGCGGCTGCATCGACTGGGACATTGACTGGTCGTGATGCGACATGGCGTAGTCCTGGTGGTGGGGAATATGTAAGTGCTCAGGATATGGGAGTGATGTAAAGTGTTGTGATGGAGGAGGGGGGGGGGCGTAATAGGGCGAATAGGCAAAGGGTGACGGCGACATTGTACCACGACTAGGGTAGCCTGAAAGACGCTGGTAATCGAAGGAAGCCAGGTTGATGGATGGCTCTTGGCGTAAAGGATGCTTAAAGCAGCCAGAGATGCAGGATACCCGCAGAAAGCTTTAAAACAAGAAACGCGTTGACTCACGTGTATGGTAGATTGGCCCCCTTTGATGGGATGGCCGAGGGACTTTCTACGAGCGCGTGGTGCAGAGGAGGAGGAGTTGTGAACAGAGAACCCAAGTTTAGTTCGAGCTGAGAATCAAGAGAAGCAAGAGACAAGATATCTGAAAAGTAGAGAGATTCCACGTTCACGAAAATATTCCACGGGTAAGGAAGGAAGATTCGGAGGCTATCGATAGAATCTTGATAACACGATGGCAGCTCAAACGATTGTGAGAAGACCCACACTCGAGTTTGAGGAATGCGCCGCCAACTGTTGTGATATGTCGGAGGCGTCGATGAAAAGAGAATGAACGCTGAGTCATGTGCCAACTGCACCATTGTAACTCAGCCGGATCGATCATCAAGTGGGGTAAAGAGCACCTTGTCGTCGTCGTCGACATCGACCTCTTCTCGATATCGGGGCTGCTGAGCTCGCTGTCACCCGCCGCCTCACCACGGCCAATTCCCTCTCCCGTCTCACAGCGGCGGCACCTTTCTCCCACCACACCATGCCGTTCTGATTAGATGCTCAGCCTGTCGATAGTTTTTCCTCAGTTACTCCAACCATCTAATCGCGCTCATGGCCAGCCTAATTTTTCGCTGGATATGACACGTCCTAACCAACAAATTCATCCAGGAACAGCCCCCGCTTCGAACATCGAAGCTGCATACCACAGAGCAAAGTAGCTTCGTATTCAACCCGAAATTCATCTCATGTCTCTCGTCGTCCGCTATCTCGGGACGATCTTCACTATATTCTGCTCAAAAAACGGTACCTTTATCATGATTCTCCTATACGGACGCCATGCTGCCTCTTTTGTCTCCGGCCACCCAGCGCACTGGGTTCGCACCTGTTGGCGCAACTTCAAAAATACGACATATGTGAGTCGTCTATTATTAGACAGACGCTGCTCTCGGCTTATTTCCTGAGATCAATACGAGAGTTTGGAACCGTCCTATGCGCCCGGCCTGTCGTTTTTGGCTCGAAGGATAACAGTGCTTACACCCCTATACGATGGTCCGACCCGCGTGCACAGCGTCTTTCGACAGTATCTTAGGTACAATCGACATGGTAAGCATGTGGCAATGTTCAGTCCTCTGTCCTCAAACGGCCCCGGCAAGTAAGCAGCGAAATGGAAATATGTTGACCTTAATAACTGATATGACGTTTTTCAGACATTCCCTCGACCTTTGATTCATCCACCTTGAAAATAGGCTCGGCGCTGATTCATATCCCGAGGAGCCAAATGGACATTGTTGCTAACGGTGTTGTTTTTCATAGCAGAACAAGGGAAAATAAACCTGTTTCTCCACGATCGTCGTTTCAACCATACCTCGGCCGCACGGTGCACCTACACGTACGGCCCGTATGCGGAGAGCCCACCGTTAACATGTCAAAAATTTCGCAAGCTGGGATGTTACCCAAAGATAACCACTAGGCTCGCGATGATCCACCGTAGATGCTACCTCCGACTCGCAATTAGTGACATCTATCTGACATTATCAAAACAGGTCTCCGGCGTCGATACTGATGGATTTTGCATAGATATATCATGTGTGCTCGAGCATACTCGGGACTGTCACAATAATTCATTGGCGTTGATCTCGTTCAGGACGTAAGCAGTTCTCGATGGCTTCTCATTGAACGTTCTCTATAGGAATAAAATCGAGTCATAGGACCTTCAATATACCGCTTTAGATTGCTTCCAGTTTCTGATATGGCGGCTCATGAGAACGGAGATGCTTGCTACTACCATTCAGCCATTGTTAAGTAACCTGCCTAGGAGAGCCTTATAGACCACAGCAATGGGCTCCTGTGGACTGAGGGCTTATTATGAACTTTCACTTCAACCGTTCAATCTCCGCGATTATGGTCCGGGCACCATACCCCGCAATCACCCAGTAGTCGGGACTTCCATGCAACTCCCGTGACTTGATCTCAGATACCTTCTATTCCATAATCTTCTAGTAGCTCGCACGATTCCTTGTCATTAGATGTTCTGTTGGCACCAGGTAGTGCTCTTGTTGATTGGTCGCTCTACTTCGTGAGTTTTTATTGGACTGAATACAGTACTGTTAAGCGTTATGGTAGGAGATAGACTCGCAAAGTTCTGTCATCATGCATACCCCCAATATTCAAAGGATGATAGCAACATGCGACTATAACCATTTGGTCGGGACCCTCCCAACTGTCCTACTTAGTGGTGAGCTCATTTGATGATCCATGGATCACTGTCTTCGACAAAGATTCAATTATAGCAGTTACCAAGCGACATCTAGTTATGTCCACCATTGATGACACCGCCGTCGGTTCAAAAAAAAGAGGTACAGCAGTGTTATAAGGTTCTTGAGGCGGTAACTTCAAACCGCACCCGCATTCGTGCACTCCCACTGCTCATTAGTTTATTTCAACTCCGCCGTCCAACCAGAGAGAAATGCCCAACTTATCAGAAGGATGATATTTCGCACTCCCACCTCAAGTTATCTGTGACTAGTGAACGCGAAAACACTCACGAAATACTATTGGAGGTTCTCGGGACACAGCGTAAGAAGGAACGACGTTATCTCCTCGCCTACTTTTTACAAGGTGACCTGTCAATCGTCGTCACGCTTTTTCTCGGGATTGTCGTCTTGTATTCGGACCCGCGTTCGCAACCAGGTATTTTCTTTATTCTCTAATCCTTTATCTGACTAGTACCTCCTGATCTCCATTATCCGGTAATTTAGCGCACCCTCAAACCTACCTTCTCAAAATCGAAGCTTATGGTTTACTGCTATTAAGTGAGTTGAGGATCTTCTTTGTCCAAATTAAACCATCGATTTCAGTTAACTCGCCCACTCCGCTCGATAAAAAAAGATAGGCATATCTCGATAATGACCCTTACAACAAACAAGTTCGTTTTCTTCTTGAACTTTTTGAAGTTGCTTATTTCACAAAACAGACTGTCTTCATCGTCATCAGTCATGATCGGCCCTTGGAGCGTATGTTTGCTATCACCGTGTCTTCCTGGTTGTAATAGAGACTTACACTCCAGCACGATTTTTTGATACACATGCATATCCACTGTTGTGGAGGGGAATTCCCAGTTCACGGTAACATACATGTGCTTAAGCAGCTTCTTGTCAGTTCGAGCTTCCGAACCAAGCAAGGCCACACACATACTATCGCATCTTTCCTTTTTGGTGGAGTCAAGTTTACGGCATGGACGACTGTGCTCAGGTTTTCGCTCCTCTAAAGCCTCGTGTCTTGCTATTTTCTGGGAATGTCGTTACGAGATTTCCGATAGAAAAGCGAGATTGTACGAAAGGCATGTCGTTCATATTTAATCTACGAGGCATCGGTGAAAAATGCCATGCAGTTCCTACCCTTTCTGGACATCACCTTTCCCGAGTAGGTGTCAATCAAAGTGTTGCTATCTTCATGTGCGCTGATAGCGATTCACTTTTTCGGTCAGCTTGAGGAATCAGGACCTCTTCTCGGCGGTTGGGGTGCAGCGGCCTCTCACACGGCTTTGCAAACGCGGCCTCGGCCAACTGTGCATTGCGTAGTCTATACGAAAATTTCATGTTTGGTGGACAAGATGCCGTAGGCACAAGACGTCTGTCCAATGATGCAATATTATTATGAATGCGATCAAGATACATATTTTCAGCAGGCGAGGTCATTTAGCTCAATCTCGAACGGCGAACTCTCGATGCTTCGAATTCTTCGGGGGCCGAACTATCTAGTGTGATAGAGAACTTGCCGAGCTTGCTCCTAACGTTGTGGCCGGTATGTGCACTGTGCAATGCTATATTTATCTAGGCACCTTTGCTAACTTCGTTAATATATTTTCGGGTTGCTCGGACAAATTCCTTGTAGTATTCGACATAGAGAAGCGGAAATTACCATCTATAAGTTGATGAACCATGGGTCGAGTATTGAAGTCACAGTGGTAATTAATATACAGCTCCAGAAGCTGCTGCAATGTGATGACGGACAAAAACTTTGGTTCTTGCAGGACTACAAGCCCAAACCATTGGATAGGTTTACCAAGGCGTCCGTTCAGTGATAAGCACAATTGGGAACGGTAGAACTTGCCAATGCTAGGCAAACTTCGGTATTCTAACCCAAGGAATCGGAAGGGACTCTTGGATGATGTTGTAATGAACCCATACAAACCCGCGATTTGCAAGCTGGTTTCGACCATGTGGACCAGAAACGATCTTGAAGGTGCGATTGACACGCATCACTTTCCCTGCAATGAACCAGTCGTTCACATCCAAGCAGTCTTTGAATGTTTCTGGAGATGCGGTGATCACAAGTCATTAGCTTTGCTGGAGCTTTAATTAACCTTTAGTCAGTGAGCCTCTTCTCTAGCTGTCCACTTCAGTACGTCGTTTCTGGATTCCATTACAATTATTCAAGCCATTACATTGGACTTCTATTCCTTAGCCCAATTTCTCCTGTGATGGATCTTGTTGGTCCCAGAAAATTCAACTTCGGTGAGCTGCGTATTTTCTAAATACGCTTTCATTTCTTCTATCGCCTCTTCCCAGTGGCGCCAGGTATCTGGCGATATCTCCTGTCCCACAAATACGTTATCGGAAGCTGCTCCATATGCTTTCCCGTTATTAGTACTCTCCTAAGTTTGCCAGGTTACCATTTAACCGAAAATGCAATAGAGATGAGTCCTTCTCATGTGTGCCATCTCTAAGCGTCCGGACCACTAGAGCCTCAAATTTTATAACTATTCTCCTTTATTCCAGAGAACTAGATTCTGCAAATACATTTTAAATCGGCATACGGAAGGAGCGACTGCGGTTATCGATATAGCACAAGCCGTCTCCGATGTTCTACAAAAGCTGAATACGGTAGGGAATTTAAAGGTGACGGTAACTGGAACAAGTGTCGGATCCCCCACGCTGGTGTGAACGAGTCACTTTTTCATGGCTGCCGTCATAAAATAACCCGCCTCCGGGAAACTGTTCTGATATTCCTAAACTTACACGGAATCCATGGTACATGACCATGCGTACTTCGCCACGCTTATGGAGCATGCAAATTTAACATCGGAGTAAAGATAATCTCGGAATTGTAGCACCCTGCATCGGGAGAAATCTGGCTGCACAAGGTACAAACAATAGAATGCGGAAAGAAAATATATCCTGTCTTCAAAGCTGAAGCCCGGTATGTAGTCCAAACAAGGCAAATATCCCGGTGTCGAAATAACATTTAATGAACAAAACTACAAGCGCAAACTGGAAGGAAATCAGCAACGATGTACAAATTAAATTAAAAGAAGTAAACGTAAAAACTTAAGGAAAGGACTCAGATGTACGATGTGTTGCCTCCATTACTGCGATGAAAGCTTTACCAGACACTTGAATAAAGGACATCTTCACAAGTATGGTTATACAGGTTAGACTCAGTAGCATTTTGCTAAATTAAGTATTGCAACACGATTGATGTTCAAATATAAATATACTTGCGTAGTCCTTACGTGATCTTTGCCAGAAGACACCGAGAGATTTTGACTGTTATGCGGAAACGCCGGGACGCGACTGATTAAGGCAACCGACCTATTAAAATGTGAGCGTACCCGTCCGTGTCTAGCGCAGATGGTCGGCAGCTCAAGAACCACTGCCTCTTGCATAGAGCGATATCAAAGAGATATGGCGAGGGAAGTAGATACGATACTCGAGAGACGTGTAAATGTCTCGCGTGGTTCTGGGAAAAAGGAAGCCCGATTAGAAGCTTATGTTGAATCGCAGCCCTAATGAAGACATTCCCACCAGTTGGAGAGAACGTTACATTTTCGGGAAGATACCAGAACAGGCGAAAGACTAAGCTCGATACAGTCAAAGAGATTGTACCAGGTCGAAAGGACTTTACACCTTCTCTGCTGTTCGTATCTTTGCGGTATCACTTATAGGCTCGCTGCAACATACATTCGCAATTTCTAAAATGAGAAAAAGTTTGACACTCACGGAAAAGCTGTTAGATCTCGTTAAGTATATCGACGCATACCATAGCTTCACACCATCAATTCATCAATTCGAGTTCCGATTCATGAATTGCCATGAATGTTGTGGATCGCCTACAATCATATGATGATATGAAGGCGTAGAATGGTAAGAGCGAAATTAGATATTAGTACCACACACGCACCTATGATATCGGATGGGTATATCATACATTGCTAGCAAAGAAGAGACAGTTGTAATGTCTTGAATGCAGTGTTAGGTTTTCATCTGAAAGGAAATAAATTTGAAATAATCACTCAAGAGCATCCGAGCAGCTCGTAAGGTGAAAGAAAATCAGTACGCACGATTTGATCCATGCTCAGAACTCGATCCCAAACACGACGCTCAGTGTTGCCTATTTAGAAATGGGATAGTTTGACCGGTAAGAGTATTCTCGACAAGTTGACAATACTTCCATGCGAGTGTGAAAAATGCCTAAAAATGCTCACCCACAGGACGCCAAGGTCGAATCATGTAACGTCATTGGCTCGGGGTCTTTCATACACGAGCGAGGGCTTGCGCTTGCAAGGTCAGCCGACAAGTGTCGTCAGGACACCCTCGAGGATTATGGTGTGCTCGATGCTTGTCAAGATTAAGAACCGAAATCTTAACTTCACACAGCACGGGCTTAAGTCGCTGCGCAGGCGGTAGGAGCACCGACTAGAAATCCCAATGGTCAAGGCCTGCAGCCCAAAAATGAAGAAAGATGGGAACCTGAAAAAGCAGACAATGAGACCGCAGTACTCCAATCGGCGGTCATCGTATGTCAACCCGTGCATGGGATTGGTCGGTGTGGGTGAGAACCTCGAGAAACACAAAATAGCACCGCCACGCAGTTTGAGAGATAACTCACTCCGCCTGCTCGCGAGGGAGTGCCACTGGTGTGTAGATTGCTGCTATGTATCAACCGCTCAGAAAAAAGCTCATCAATCCGCAATGGCCGACTCGGATGCGCATTGAATGACGACTTCCTTGCGGCACAGCGATACGCACTGTACCATGTCTTTTCTCAGTTACTGCGCTTCTGCGGAGAAATCGAGAACCGCGCATGCCCTGAGAAGAACTAGAAAAGAACAGTACCCCCAGAAAACCACGAGAACAGGAACACGGACATTCACTTCCGTTGACGGAAGAGTCAGACTTGGTCAATGAAGCTTCCCTAACAGTGACACAATGATAGTGCTATGCAGCCGTAAGCGTTGTCTCAAGCCATATTTCCCGATGTTGCGGTGCATGTTAGGCCGTAATGAATTAGAAGGTAGAATATGCAAAAGAAATTCGAGCCTTGAATCAATTGACATCCCAGGAGT
The DNA here is from genome assembly GCA_036937195.1 of Nidularia pulvinata. NCBI lineage: Eukaryota > Fungi > Basidiomycota > Agaricomycetes > Agaricales > Nidulariaceae > Nidularia > Nidularia pulvinata. The sequence goes on from JASFDH010000869.1 coordinate 9,453, forward strand.
GACAGACCATCAAGTGCCAAGATTGGGAGCAAACCCCAGTGGTAACACGCAAGGTGAGAAATATCAACGGATAGGACTGTCAAGCCTGTTTTGGACAGCGCATATTACATTTGAGACTCATCTCGCGAAGCGCGCTTCCAGAATAATAATTTGAGCGGCATGACACAAGAGAGAGAGAGCAACTGAGAGCTATGTCGACTGCGGTGCATTTTTAAGCGATATCACAATAATAAGAGTCGGCGTCCGTTGGAGCATAGCGACTGAAAGATGGCTTCACATGTCATTCATAGCGATGCGAGGACACAGATGAAAGACACGCTAGTAAGAGCGTCTCACTGGATGCAGTGGGAACAGTGTGGACGGATGCGCAGATACTAGAATGAGCTGTAATTGGCGGCGGCTCTAGACAGAAGAGATACCACGAACACGCATTTCAGGATATCCAGATTTCTTGCCAATAGACAAAAGATCCTCCGTAAAGTCCCCGAGATGTTACGAGAGTTATAAATGATTATGAAGAAAGGGTGAGAGCTACAAATGAATGCATGCGGGGGTGCGGATATTCCGGTCTCACGATTTGATAGAGCGTCTCGAACTCGCGGTCTGTACGCCCAGGGACACCTTCGCTGGACTGCCATCGTGGCAGAACTGAGATGAAGGGATCACTCGTAACAGAGCAACCTCAAGACCGCGCCAACCCATGGTCCACATACATATAGACGCCTTTAGCTTTCCCAAGCCATCTTATAAGACTTGAGCAGTATCCAAAGGCAAGAAACTCCGACAGAACGTTGATACACCGAGGACGAGCGATGGAGTGACCAGAGATCCGCCTTCAGCCTGTGAGACCTGTTGATGCAGAGGTATAGTACACAACGCATGCTATCGATACCGGCTTCCACCCCCGACGAGCGTAATATTTCTGCCGCCGGTGTGCTGGCGACTGGTGGCAATGTCCTGGGGGCGCCCGATGAATGACATCGCAAGTGTACCCTGCGCAGTTCAACAGTCACAACATATTAGAAGGACGGAAGATATACACCCATTTTAGCTATCAGCGCCGCTAGAAAGAAGCTCGGAAGGTTAGCGCATCAAGAAGCCAAGGCTATCCCAGCACGGACATAAAGCGCGTTCGGAACGAGTTGCAACAAGGGATAACGTCATCGTCGGTGTAAGGAGCGACAATTCGGACTCGAAGGCACAAGTATTTCGGTGATTTAGTCGCTAAGTCCTCCTGTGCTTGGCGATAATATGTTGGGAACCGTCCTGAACCACCCCGAGCGAGCCCTGTCGATCCTCCATGATCCGCAAGCATTCACAAGTCCAAGTATGGCAGGCAGATTAGGTGAATGATCGTCTCCTCTCCGTGACATCGCTGTCCGACCTCTCGAGCCCAGCCTAATAGTCAATCATGACCATGAGATCCACCCAACGCACTCGTCGAGAGGAGCCCAAACGCAGGGTACTTACGCCCCGTACTGCTGGCGTGCCGAATCCTTGGTGTCGGCGTGATAGGGGTTATAGTTTTCTGGCTAGGGTAGGTAGCCGCTCGAGCCTCGGAAGATTATCGTTTATTGTCGTCCAGCGCCTTCTAGGTTCAAGCAACAACGTCATCCCAGCGGGGCGCGCGGGGTAAGTTGCCCTGCGCTTCGAAGGTTCCATTCAGGGTCCAGGGGTAGACGTCCTCCACCACAGCGAAGAATAGGATGTTGCTGAGCCTCCCCTCTCTCTATCGGGGTCCCGCATACACCATGCTGCCGTCCATAATTAACGTACTTATTGGGAAGCGTTCCCAGAAGAACGCCGCGGCAATTTCGACGACGAACGAAAACGAACCCAGCGGCCGGCGGGAGGGTAGGTGGCTAATATGTAACCGCGATCCTGATTCACTAAAAATCAGGGGGGGGGAAGGGAAGACGAATAACGAACAAGCATACGTACGTATGTGTTTGTTGTGCGGCGGCAGTAAGCCCCATCTTCTTCTCGAATCTTGACTTGACGGAAGGGAAGGTGCCTTGGCTGTCACCAATTCAGGTAAAATGAATCGTAATCAGGAGAGAGGTACCTGCGTATTTTTACTTTTCGACGATTGACGATCTCCATGCCTTGAGATACAGATTGCAGAAGACCAAGGCGGAAAGAAAGACGCCGCAGAAGACGGAGGGTGAAGGGTGCTCGAAGGGGAAGTAATAAAGTGTGGACAGTCCCTCCTTGGAAGGTGTTGTGCTTGGGCGTGTCACGAGCCCTCCCATCCTGCTCATTCCCCTAAGCCCCCCTGCATATTTTTAGGAAGGAGGCAGGAAGGGAAGGAAGGGAAGGCACGATACGTACGTGAATCATGATAGATAGATAGATGCTAGATGCGGCGGGGTAGATTGCACACTAGAAGCCCAAGCGGCAGATTGCCCAGGCCGATGCAGAGATTGAGATATGCGCCAAATCAGACCTTCGAAGGACCGGCGACTTTCAGTGGGAGGGAGGGAGAAATAGGAACACGGACTCGGAGGACAGTGTACTCCGCGAGTGCCTTTTCCCCGTCCAAATATGCAATATCCGCGGCGGGGGCGGAGGGAGGCGGTCACGAGTACAGCCAGTGGTGGTATATTCTTGTCTCCAGCACGACGGGGGGGACGGAGAAGTGGTCACGCGCGCCTGCGTCGGTCAGGGGTCACAACGAAGAGGACGGCGACGGGAAGGCATCACTCCAGTTCCGCTTGACGGCGCAACGTCATGTCGCGGTAGTGGGACAAGCACCCAAGCACCCAAGCCAGGACAAGAAAGTAGAGTCTGACCCGAGAGGTTAAATATGCCTGCTGAGGCGCGGGAGACATCCAGGCTTGGCATTCCCCCCGTGTTGGAAAATGAGCAGTTTTAGGTTGGGTGGGCGCTCGCCTTGCCTGCGGGGGGTAGGAGAGGATTATTGAATATTTGAATTGTCCAGGTACCCCGCAGCGGTTGAGGCTCCGGTTTATCAGATACCGGGGGGAAACTAGACGGAGTGTGCGATAGTATAGCGAAGGGGGAGGAGGGAGGAGCGAGATTAAGGCCTTGGCATTGACTGCGGAGGAGGGGCAGGCTGATAGACTGTGGTAGTTGGGCTGGAGGAAAGGCTCACGGCGATAAGGGTTTGGAAACAGAATAGAATAAATGGAAGAAATGCGTGTATGCTCTCCCAAGTCGTGAGCGGGAACAGCGATGACAGCGGCGTTCGTGTTTATTATCGAAAGGCCTGCATTATTCTGCCCTCATCATTGGCAGGAGCGCGTCCAATCGCGAAACTATGAAAGAAAACGACACCCAGGGTGCTGCGGCGCGTCAAGCAGCAATATAATATCGTTAATTCTAGTAGTTCGCTTGACAGCTCTCTTGGTGAAAAAAGTGCTCAAAGCACATAACGAACGTACCGGGTTGGCAGGTTTTTTTTTAGGTTGTGATTACGATCGAGCCCGAGAGCCGAAGGCGAGCCTGGCAATTATCGAAAGCGTGTATCCAGATATGGTGGGATTACGGGCCTCGGCATCATGTTCTCAGAGGGAGTATTCGCAAGGCTGTCAATGCATGGAGAGATAGGCTTTTCATTTAATTTTGCGTTCTGTGGTTGAACGAAAAAGAGCTTCGAGGAGATGCTAGGTGGGGGTACGTGTGGTAGGTACTTGAAGGTAGAACTCGAGCAGGGAGGTAGCGGGAGGGCGTCCTCATGGCAAGATATGTGCACCCACGGTACGACAATATTTACTAGCTGTGGGATAGATTACGGCGCGAGTCGGCATCATATTTTTGGCGGGATATTCACAGGTTCTGGTTGGCCAATGGCGGGGTTTTTGTATTTGAAAAAAAGCATTCATTAGCCGGATCGGTGATACTAGTGCTAGAGCTCTAATCAAGAGTTAATGAGGTTCATCAGCAACGTTCACCACTAACGCTACGATCCCGTCTGAACGCACATTCTGTCTTGACGCAACATTGAGCCGATGGGAATACCCACGGTCTAACACCCCTCCCTGTGCGGAAGACACGATAGACGACTCATAAAGCAGACCTTACTTCGAGGCGCGAGCCGCGCGCAATAGAGTACGGGTCTCAGAAGCGAAGGCGGGAGCGTGCAACGGAAGATGAGGCTATTGTTTAAGGTGGGATTGCTCACGGTCTTCGACACCACGGTCTTGGTAGACGATTCGCAGGCCTATAGTAATGAGAGATGCTATCTCTGCTGTGTTTTGACACCGCTAGTAGTTGCCTGTAGAAAAGAAAAACATCAGGCTTTGGGCAAGTACACAGCACGGGCTCGATGGACAACTCGAATACGGACGTAGAGGAGGACGTTCTCGTCGCGAGCGGCGATACTCACGGGATGACAGTATACGCCGTCTGTGGGATAGCTTGGCATTACACTTCTTCGGGTGGGATATTCGCACGATCTGGTTGAATAATGGACGGGAAGTTGGGCCGAAGTTCGGAGAACACGCAATAGAGTGAGTACGCGTCTCAGAAGCGAAGCTAAGAGCGTGTAACGGAGAAGAAGCGACCATCCGAGCCACTGAGACGTGCAAGGACCCGGCGTAGAGGGATTGCTCACAGCCTCGGATCAGGTTCTGGGATTAACGTCTCGACAAGGCAGAATTCAGAGCTGTAACAGGGAATGGTTGCTGCTGTGGTTTCTGTGCCGCCGACACTAGAGTCAGAGATTTAACTAAAAATTACCGGCCGGAAGATCAACACATACGTTCCTCGTCAACGCTAGCATGGCCGTTTACTTGTCTGTCTAAATCGAAAGTTGGCACTCAATCAGTGCGGTGGTGGATCGGCGGGCACACCCATAGTATAACGACATTCTCCCCCCGAGAAAGAGTCTTTCGTAAGGTAGACGTGTGCTACACGCAATAGAATTTGAATAGAATACGCGAAGGCGAGAACGTGTAACGGAGGAAGAGGTAATTGTTCGAGGCGCCGAGACGTGCAAGGACCCAGCATAGAGGGACTACTTACAGCCTCGAGATCAGGTTCTGGGGCTATGATTCTTGGTGGAGATTCGCAGGATTTGCTTCGAGGGTGGAGAATGAAAGATGGCGATAGGACGTCCTTGTGGCGGGTGGACAAGGTGTCTTCGTCGTGAAAGGTGTACACCCACAGAACAACAGTATCGGCTGGCTGTGGGATAGATCAGGGATGCTCGCCGCATGGGGGTCAGCATCATACTTTCTTCTCGAGTGGGGTGAATTCATTATCCATGCTGAGGTAGCAACGCCACAGCGTTCGAATCAAAGGCCTATCGGACCGTTCACGTTCACTGCGAACGCTGGAATGCTCTTCTCTCCGAATCAGCCATGATTCGACACCCTGCATTGACGTAGAAGTGAATTGACGCGCGTGCCCACGGATTAATGTTACTCTCCTTCCGAATGTAGGGGCAGAATTCTCCTTCCGAGAGCAAGAAAATCTCCTTCTAAGTTCCGAGAGAAACAGGCTCATGAAACAGGCGTCGACTCGGGCACAAGTTATGCACGATAGGAGCGCAGGTCGGGGGGAGTGATCGCTGTTTCAGGCGAGCTATTTCGTGGGCAGATCGCTAAGGGTCGGATGTCAGAGGGCGGGAAGTGGACGAAACTCGGTGATTCAGAAGTATGTCTTGTCATCCGAGACAATGGGGCGCGCGGTGGGAGCGCGAGCGCCATCGCGATTAAGTTCTGGGCTGAAGACTCGCACGAGTATTGAGGAGGTAGAAGGGTCTTGCCAAGCTCTTGTGGTGTGGTTTCGTGTCCTGTAGGATGGAAAATACCGAGGTTGTATGAGTAGAAGCAAATGAATGGTAGAAGTCGAGCAGGGTCATACCGTAGGACCTAGAGTCCTCGACGTAGCAAGGACCGCGTGCGCATAGAACTGGTTGACCTGTGGGATAAATATGGCGTTCGGGTCATGTTCTTCTCGAGTTTGATATTCCCAGATTCTGGTTGGTGAATTTTCTTGTTCTTATAATGTCTATTTTCCATGAACAGCACCAGAGGCGATAATAATGGCATTACTAGCTTTATCGTTGACGTGAGACGCGAGGCCAGGAGTCGACATTTCACCAATGCTACAATCAACGTCCACGGCATAACGTCACTTGAAGAGAGACACGAGAATGAATGAGATTTCGTGCGCGCAATACAACGAGCGTCTCAGAAGTGACTAGGAGGGAGACCATCGGTGTGTGGGGTCACTCCAGGCTGAGTTCGAGCAGTGAATTGGGGACGTGTTTTTATATGCGGCAAATGTCTCAGGGCGTGTCTCGTCGCCGATCACGATCAGCTGAACGGGTATAAGTTCCCGGCAGAAAGGAGGGGGAATAGGTTCTCCGTGCATTGTACACTCTCTGACGGTACATCGCAAGGTCGAGAATGAGAGTTGCAACGGCCAGCGCGGCGATGAACACGGTGAGCGAGGTGCTTGAAATTGCAAACTCCGCTCGTACGCGCCTGCCTGGCACAGCCACTGCTTTGTGGATTACCACTGTTACGAGCATTCCTGCACTCCTGGGCACTCCTGCTGCACTCCTGGCTGTCCTCACCCACCATGGCCACCAACCACCGCCCCGTCCTCGTCCTCCAGCCGGCAGTGAATACCACTACGTATGTTATTCCGCGATTGTTATAGCGTCTCCGTGCTCATCGAGCCACAGCATCGTCACCACCACTACGACTACAACGACCTATCCCCCCATCTACCTCCCTCCACCCCTCCCGCCCCCCGCCCTGCCTGATGACACCAAGAACTATCCACTCCTCCAAGCCAGCCTCCCAAAGTCCTTGCGTCATTTCCCCCTTGTCTTTCCCGGCGGTGCACGCGCGACCTTCTGCGATGGCGATGCCGGGGATGAGGACATGCAGGAGGAGCAGGAGCTCGCCGCAGGCCAGGGGTGGCGCATGCTGCGTCGTGACGAGGAGGGCGATGCGAACCAGGTTGTAGGGTTGGCGGAGGCTGTAGAAAGATACGGGCGTAAAAGAGCACACAACAGCAGCGAGGGCATGATGGAGGGCGTTGAGCCGACTAGCGTAAGTGCCACGGCGCCTCCGCGGAAGAAGGCGCGGAGCACGCCCCTGCCACAGATATCCACCGTCAATGCCGCTGCTCCCCCCTCGCCCCTGCCCTCCCCACACGGCTCGCCACCACCAGAGACGATCTGGCCGTCGGCGCCGCCGAGTGGGGCGTCGTCCCCCCAGCCAAGCCACCCTCAGGCGACGCACCCCCTCCAGCCCGATCTCTCGCTGACAACCCTCCTGACGCTCCCCTCTCTCCTCAACCACTTCACCAATCTTCCCCCACAGCTCCAATCGCACTTCTTGCTCACCCTCCTGCGCCACTCGCCACTCCCCGTCCTGCGCACGCTGCACTCCGTCCTAACCCCGACGCTTGCGCGCGACTTCCTCACACTCCTCCCCGCCGAGCTCGTCTCGCATATTCTCAGCTTCCTCCCTTTCTCTACGCTCGCCCGCGCCTCGCGCGTCTCCCGCTCCTGGCGCGCCATTATCGACTCCGACCCCGTCCTCTGGCGCGATCTCCTCAAGAGCACCAAGATCTGGTTCGGCGGCGAGTCAGAGCACGCCTTCGCCGCGTCCATCTACGCTCGCCGGCGCCGCGCGCCCCCGAGCCCCCTGCCCCTCCCGCACCCATACAAGATCCTCTTCAAGTCACGCCACCTCACACGCACGCGCTGGGTAAGCAACCCCGAGCCGCGGCACGTCTCCTTCCCCGCGCATGGCTCATCCGTCGTCACCTGCCTCGTCTTCTCGCACGGGCGCATTATCTCCGCGTCGGACGACCATTCCATCCATGTCTACTCCCCCACCACTGGTGAGCTCTTGCGCTCCCTCGAGGGACACGAGGGCGGCGTGTGGGCCCTCGCCGCTACCAAAGACACTCTCGTTAGCGGTTCGACGGACCGCACCGTGCGCATATGGGATCTCACCACTGGCCGGTGCACGCATGTCTTTGGCGGGCACACGAGCACCGTGCGGTGCCTCGCCATCGTCAAGCCCGAGATGGTCGACGTCGAGCACGAGGGTGGCCTCGTGACACGGGAGAAGTGGCCCAAGCGGCCGCTGATTGTCACGGGGAGCAGGGACCACTCCCTCAGGGTGTGGACCCTCCCACGGGATGGCGAGGCGGAGTATACGTGTGTCGGGGCGGAGGATGCGGAGGCAGATCCGGCGGATGTGTGTGTATGTATATTTTTGGCCGCTCGTTCTGTGTTCTTTCACTAACTTGAAGATGTACAGGATGCCGACGAGAATCCGTACCATAGAGTTCATCTGGAAGGCCACGACCACGCTGTGAGGGCGCTCGCTGCCCGCGGTCGGACGTTAGTATCGGGAAGCTACGACTGCACCGTGCGGATATGGGACATCGTCACTGGCAAGTGCAAGTGGGTTCTGGTTGGACACACACAGAAAGGTGAGCACTACGTTCCGTCTTTCTTTAACTGCCACGGAATGATTTGTCTCTTTTCCCCCTCTCTTATTCTATGGCACCATAATTCTACATCTACTAGTATACAGCGTCGTACTCGACCTTGGGCGGAACCAAGCCTGCTCGGGCTCAATGGACGGCACCGTGCGCGTCTGGAACCTGCAAACCGGGCAATGCCAGCATACTCTCACAGGGCACACTTCGCTCGTCGGGCTGCTTGGCCTCTCCCCTTCGCACCTCGTCTCTGCCGCCGCCGACTCGACTCTGCGCATCTGGGACCCGGACACGGGCGAGCTGCGACACACACTCGCCGCACACACGGGGGCGATCACGTGTTTCCAGCACGACGAGTTCAAGGTCCTCAGCGGGTCCGACGGGAACCTCAAGATGTGGAATATCCGAGACGGGACAGTTGTAAGGGACCTGCTGACCAACATCACGGGTGTGTGGCAGGTCGTATTTGAGGGCCGGTGGTGCGTTGCTGCTAGCAACCGCGGGGACGCGACGGTGCTGGACGTGTGGGACTTTGGGAACGAGGATGATGAGGATTGGCTGGGCGAGCCCCCGGGGGGCATATATGACGATGATGATGGAGGAAGTGGGGAGGAAGAAGAGGACGATGATGAGGCGAGCTTGCGGATTCGGCGGATGACGGCGGCGGCAAGGCCGAACATAGAGGAGATGGGGATGGAGGAAGACGAAGACGAGCCCGAGGAGGAAGAAGAAGAAGAAGAC
>JASFDH010000870.1:0-18630 GCA_036937195.1 Nidularia pulvinata
AGGAACGTAGCGACGTTCGGGGAGCCGGGGGGCGTGGGGCTCATGGGGCCCGGCGCGTATGTGGGCGGATGGGGCGGGTATGGGAGGCGCGGGGGGCGCCCAAGGAGGGGCCAAGGAGGAGGGGGAGGGCAAGGGCGGCAGCCTGTGCAGGCGAGCAGCTGAGTTTCGTAATGAAGCCCAGATTGCTGATGATGATGGACTCTGCCTGGCTGTATCATCGTATCGTACTTGTTGAATGGTTTGGGATCGGGGGTATCAGAGTTCACAGTTAATTAACAAAGCCGTGTGTATAACGTCTCGAGAGTCGTACTAGTGATCAATTATTCTTTTCGCATACTATGGGTTCGTATAGCTTGCTGAGAAATATTGTTGCGTGCAAATATGCCAGTGCTGGTGGATAGTTTGCCCTGGTTGGAGAAAGGAAGGAGGCTAGCGGAACTAAGAAAGGAAAGAGAGTTGGCTGCAGAGGGCAAAAGAAAAGAGGCTAACGAGATGCAAATATGACGCGGCTGGCGAGTGAGTAAAAGTCGTTCAGGCAACACCTCGAATAGATGGGAAAGGCGAGCACAAGACATCCATTTCATGATGCGAAATGGTCAGACAAAGGAACAGTATAGCGGTAGAATATGATTCATTTGATGGGTGAGCTGAAGGGAAGGGGTTTGGATAGAAAGAGAAGTTAAACAGCAGAATAGAAAGGCCAAGAAAAGTAAGCAGAGTGACGGAAAGTAAATAGTATAGAAAAGGACGCTAACGAACGGATAGAAAGGAATTCCATCACCACCTTGAATGGATGGGAATCCTAAGCGAAAGGTACTCATTTTGTTCTTGTCAGATATATGAAGCCAAGTCGAATACGGGGACTATACAGAGCTTAAAACGAGTGATGTTTAAGCCAAGAATTGACATTAATATCTCATGTCTAATAGCTAATGTAAAGGTGACCTGTCGTCAAATCAGCCTCGAAATTCAAGAAACCACGGTGCTGAAGACGTACCATGCAACACTCCAACCAATCCATCTATCCACCCCAATCACTGTGTCTGCATGAAATTCCTATCTTTTATCCGCTGCCTGTTGTCATTCCGTCTCTTCACGCGCTCCGCCTTGCCTCCAGGCCCGTCATCCGGGTACACCTTTGGCGCGAGGATCGTCCACAACCACTCGGGATACTCCTCGTCCGGACGCGCAAGCACCGCAGGCTGGCCCTTCAGGTAGTTCACCCCAGTTAACACGGTGTCTGCCGGGCACGACGACACAGGTGTTGGTGCGGCTAGCAATGCAGAAAAAAGCGGATAGGTCAGATGAGTGCTGGTATATGTTAGTGCGCGGTGAGAGCGGTACCTCCTGGTGTCGCGGGCGATTTTTTGGCAGGTTTTGCGGCGGGGGCATCGCCCGCGGCGGCAGCGCTAGAATATCTAAGGCATTGAGACCTTAGGCAGGTGGGCGGACGTCGGAGGACTTGGAGGAAGGACATGACAGGGTGACGTGACGAGGTTGGTCACGCGTTGTGGAAAATGCGGGACCGGCTTTTTTGAGTCAGCGATCATTGTGCCAAACGACGACGACAATGCAGATGTGGAAATTCAGAAACTCTCTTCGTAACTCCCACCAGCTCTCATTCTACGGTCACAAAAATTTTCAAGACTATAGTACAACATTGTCTAAAGCTAAATATGGCTAGCCTACGTGTTTGGGCGGTATTTACAACGTACGCTGCAAGAGCGCATCAAGAGGTGTAGCGTAAGTATGTATGTTATTGATTATTCAATTTTCAAGAACCCAGCACCAGGCCGCCGCCATTCCCCCCATCCACTCCGTATTTTTGTCAAGTATCAATATGAAAGTCCAACAAGAAGATCATCATTCAGAAGTTGCGACAGCCCAACATGAAAGACAACATTGTTGACGACTGTTCATCACCGGCCAAAGTCAGCGTCGACAGCTGATCCGGTATAATTACAATTTGTTGGGAATAACCTTCCGCGTACGGGATTACTCCTGTTTATTACGCCAGAGACCAGATAGGAAATGCTGAAACATAACGTCAGTTGTTAGATCACAGGACGAGGTTGTACAAGAACATACCCAGACGTGGGCAAGGCGTCGTTTGCGGCGTTTGCTTTTCACAGTGACAGTGTGAACTTGATGACCAAGATCATCGTACGAACCCTCAAACTCGGTGGAACCCTCAAGTTCATCGTCTTCGAAGATGTCCGGCTATTCAAGCATATCTGTCAGGGAAATGCACGAAGAACTACCAACAGAACATGCGCACCAAGAGGAAACTGCAGCTATAATTGTAGCTTTCCTGGGAGCGAAGGTCGATGGTTTTCTGTGCATAACGCCAGGAGTGAGCGAAGCGGTCAAATGTCATCATCTGAAGAAGACTTACCATCAGGTCCACTACAGCGTTCGGCGATCTAAAAGAAGGCGCGTATTCTTCTTCACGCGCCGGGCGATAATAGTCAGGGAAGTCTGGGGATTCGCGCCCCGTGGTGGTCAAGGCAAGGGTAAAAGAGGGGAGCGGGAGTGCGCGCGCGGGGTAGTAGAGCATTTGGGAACTATAGTTAGAGCTATTTAGGATAGGGTAGTTTAGAGCTACGAGAGCTAGGAGAGGAATCGAAGAGAAACAGAGAAAAAAGAGTGTGGGGATGCGAGGGGAGATAGTGGTGGTCGCTGGGAGAGAAGGAACGGTCGCTGTCCCTGCGGAGTCAAGCAGCAGTAAGGGTCCCTCGAACGTATATTGCGGTGAGAACCCGTACACGAGGCAAACAGAGATCGACTCATATAGGGAGCCACGGCTTCCTGAAGAGGATAGCGGATGCCATTTCGGTCAGGTCCCGTCCAGCTGCTGGCCCGAATCCGCCCCGGAATGGTGCCACCCCCCGGCAGCTGATGGTGAGTCCTGCGCTAATGTGTAACATATCCGAAAGTCGCTAGCATCAGGTGAGACCCGACTGTATGTCAGAGACGGATACAGAGCGTGCGTTTCAGGCGTCAAGGGGCGGAAAAGTTTGATGGCGTGCACAGAGCGGGGTGAAGTTCGGCTGTCAAGCCCTCAACAAAGTTCGCCCGGCGACATTGGCCAGAAATGACGGTGCAGTGACGATATGGATACTCGAAATCCTGGTGAGAGCATCTAAATTTATGAGTGAGAATGAGCAGAAATAACATTCACCAGCAGCGCAGAGATCTATCGTAACCAGGTCAGAAATGTCTTTCGGACGCGCCGAGTATGAATAAAGCGAAAGAGCTAAGTTGCATTTAAACAATCCATGAAACACATTCAAGACGCACAACCCCGGACACAAGCATGGAGACAAGCGGACAGAAACACTGCAGTCTCCGACGGTACCTTTGCAGAAACAAGAACCTGGAGTAGCCTTCAGCCACGAGTTCATAGACAGCCAGTCACTGACCGAAAGCAACTATTCATAGGCACCATCGTCGCCGACGAACACAGCTTTCCACGATGAGTGGACCTCGAGTGCCTTTCATGATGGCCGAGGGCGTCCACCTGGGCTAGAATGTACACCGACAAGTAGCACGAAAGACAAAACTATGTTTGGAGGCCGAGTTGGGGTCTCTGAGCAGAAGTGCCACCACTATCGGTCCAGAGGCTGTTTCCTTCTGAAGGATGACAATCTCCGATGCTGGCGCCACATATCCTTTCACATGTATCAAGCTCCATGCCTGCTGCATAGATCAGGAGGAAAGTAGACGGATGCTAGAGACTCTTTGCCGACACTTCCTCCTCGTCCCAGCGGGGCACTGCGCGACGCGTGACTGTGACTACGTTACAGTCACGTCTCCATATGCGACGATGGTGAGTCAACCCAGCTCTCCTGTCTCTGTTATCGCAAAATCGTGTTGACCCTATGGTAAAGGTTATCCCAGTCCGCCAGGTATGACATCTCCCGCACGAGCACCAAGAGCTCGAAGATAGCAAGTTCGACGCCTGCTGGCTTCCCTATCAATCGAGAGTCCATAGTATGGAAATTGCAAGCCGTATGCCTGCTATGGGGAATCGTGCTCCTGAACAGAGACAGGAAGAGAATAGGAATGAACAAAAATGCGAAGGCCGGCATGAAGAAAATTTTTTACAAGTATAAAAGTATGAAGACGCAACTCACCAGCTCACGAATTGCCTTGGATGAGACGCTTGAGAATATCAGCGTTGTTCGTACGCAGGCGTAGAGCATCGGCGTCCTTGAAGCGTGAAGCTTGAAGCCCTGAAGCCCCAAGCCAGTGTCAATGAAAGCCTGGACAACCCCCAAGCTTCTGTGCAAGAACAAAGACCGTCGACCATGATGACATGCATGGTGAAAAGTTCTTTGCGGCGAGCTGCATGGCTTCAAAGCATTTCAAGCCGTCAGAATTATCGAGAACGCAGCAAAAAATTGATCAGTGAGCTCCAGAGGTCGTCCGAGTCCTGCGTTGCGCGTGGATGTCACATCTTGACGAACCGATGCAGAAAATGCGGGCGCGGATGGTGACATTTTTGAATAGGAGGTCTTCCCCAGGTTTGACCTCGAACGCGATGCCGTGCAAGACTGGAAGCCCGAAGATCAGATAGATGGTCAAGGTAAAGAGTGGCTGCAGAGTAGCGAGTGTCTGGCTGAATGGACATGGTGGTGGTGGTTGGTGGTGGTGGCTGGTCGATGTGATGCCCCAAACAACTTTGGCTCGGCGTCCATGACGTTCTACCGACTCTATTTCAAACCCCCACCCCTTGACTATTTTTTGCTGCCTTCCATTCATGATCGAACCTCCCAACTTTCCACTCGTAATCTGGCTACGACAACAAGACAATCGTCGACAGTATAATTTGAGATAATTCGACTATAGATGCTCCAGGACACGAATGCCACGGTGGAAATATTTACTACGATGCTGCTACCTACAGCCACGTTAAACTCGACGTTGTTTATAATCGACCGCATGAAAACTGGGTTCTATCTCAAAACCAGGATGACCAGAGAAGCGAAAATCCAAGTGGCTGGAAGCTAAGGAGCTAGAAATGATATGGTTTAAAACTGTGTGAGTGAGATGCAGATTGGTATTGGGTTATGCTACGTCCTACATTTCCCTTTCTTGTTGGCTTTGAAGTCACTGGCTGTCATCACGACCTGGTATCGCTCGTGTGCGATGGCATTTACATTGTCGGCGTCGCATTCTGTACGGCAAGGGCTTTGCCTGGTCAATACTCCGCCCTACCTTCCTATGAACTCGCCTGTTTTAGTAAAACGAAAGTTGCTGCCGATTGACTATAAGAATGGGAAATTGAAGTTCATCAATAGACTCTGCTTCCAGTAAGCTACTTCCTCCCAATTACATGGCTATCGCTAATTCTCCGACACATATAGCAGAGAACCCGGGGGCGCATGTTTTATTCTCCTCTCCTACATCTGTCTCCCAGTCGTTCATGAACTAATGCTCAGTACTGTTCGATCTGCATTCCGCATAATACATATCGAAAAAAGGTCCGCATAAATTTGCACAAATAACGATAACTATGTAGATTGATATCTGAAATACCACTGTGCTCGTACATACAGCCAAAACAATCCAGTCCATTTTTTTATTACCACGTATAAACGACGCTATTTTCCAAATCAGCCCCTAAAAAGATCTCCTCGAAAATACGGCAGCAGTTCGCGCGTCTCGCACCTTCAGACAAATCCACCTCCGCCTCCGCCTCTGCCTCCGGGAGTGTGACAATAGCCAACCGCGTCGGCAACAGACACCCTCTAGGCGCCCATAACTCGAGGGTCGCCTGGAATCGCCGCACGATGGCGTCCAGCGGTATGGTCCCCCAGTGGTCGACCTTCCAGCGTAGGGCGCGCCGTATGGGGCTTTGGGACCTGGATTGCGATACGAGGCGCAAGGATGGTGGGTGACTCTGAATTTGCCAGGCCTCTGATGAAGCGAGGACGTTGATGGTAGCTTGAGGATCTTGTTTTACGAGATGTACGTCTGGCCGTGTAAGTGGAAAATCATCTGAGAAAAATAGTGAATGCACGAGAATGACTTTATTGAATTATTTAGTCATCTTTTAATTCTAGCTCACCTTCGTAAATAGAGTTAATCTCTAGGAAGATCTGTTTTTTGTTCATTGAGCAAATATAACGTATTAGAGATTGCGTGCAAAGACGGACCTTATTGCAGAGCCGGTGGAACACATCAATGAAACGACGATCACGATCCAAAGCGAGAGGTTGCCATTGGGAATTATTTTGTTCCCCTGAATCGTTTGCATTGACGTTCAAGATATCTGGATTAAACATGATCATCGCTTCGCCCGTGTCGTCCTTGGCTAGGATTTCTATGTTCTGAATGGAATAATGCTCGTCAGATTTTATCCATTATTTAAGCAGCCCAACATATGACTTACCTCCCCATCGATGTGAAACGGCTCCGTACCTGGATCGAAGGAGTACCCTTGGGCATTCAAATAGTGCAGTCCGGCCTAAATGAAATATCAGAAGTAAAGCTAACACTCTCTGTAACATGTGTTATAATGACATACAGCAAGCCCTTTGACCTGAAATAATCAATACGAACATTATTCGAGCAAAAATTATAAACGGAGGATACATACCAGCCGCATCGCCAGCTCGACGCTTCGCGTGAGTTCCGTCCGCAAGGCCATTGCGATCATTTGATGCATGCTCTTCGTGAACCCTGTTAATGGAGATAATAAAAAACTTCAAAATTAGTAAAAAGAAATAGGAAGGAACGCTTACGGCCGTGAAAGACTAAGAATGGGCTCCAGGTGTCATCTTGGGATATTCCGATTATCTGAGGGATGTTTGGATGCCTAAGATATAGTTTATGTTATCAGAAGCGAACTATTCATAGAAAGATCGATTTTTTCTAACAAGAGCGTGTGATAAAAGGATTTATTGGCAGTAAAGTTCTGTTTAAGATACGACATTGAGTAGGATCCATGATTCAGGTCAAGATATATTCAACGCGTACTTGTCTGGCCCGGCGACCTTCAAATACCTTCACAACCACAGCGCGTCCCATGCTCTGGCCTGCGTGGAGTCGATATCCTTTGCTGCTGGTGGTCAGCTGACGTTCCAGCTCTAAATCCTCGCGTTTGACGATCTAGAAGGCAGGTGATTAAGGTTATTGCTATAGATAACAGTTGTGAATGATGGTGACGCACTGAGACTCCGCCTTCACCTTTTGTTATTTCATAGTTATTTGGATGTTTTCTTTTTAGCAGAGAGGTGATAAGATGAGCTGAGTGAATTTGTCCACTCGCACGTTAACAGATATGGGGTTTGTTGCGAGTATGCTCGAATGTGCGTACCGAATCCCTGATGCTGCTGCTCTTGAGGAGCCATGTTGATCACGTAGGCGTTAAAATCACGTCCGATATCCATGTATGTCCCGTCGTTCGCGGTGAAACCTGACGCCTTGGTGAAGAACGGCATGATTAAGCCTGGATGATAACGATATATCGCGTAGGAGAATTTGAGGAGTCTGTGCTCAACTACGTCAAGAACGTGGTTTATCAGAGCTTCAGAAGACTCTAATCGAGTCAACTGCCGTGGACTCGCAGTTGTAATGGTGGCGTGCTACCAATACAGCATTGGACAGCACCTTGACAGTCGGAGGCGCTTAATAACAGTATTAAACCCAAAACAAAAGCACTCGAGCAAATCCCGGGACCGCTTTTTCGAATAGGCATGCGCTGCGCAGATGGGCTATTGGTAATAAGTGCTTCAAGAAAGCCCAGGGAAGTGAACGCGTTGGTTCTGATAGCTTCCGCAGTCATAAAGTAGACCGATTTGAGACCGATCCCCCTATATGGGCTCGGAGTGGTCCCGGTGAGCAAAGGAAAATTTGTCGTCTATGTATTTCTTGCAAACCATGAAGAGATAGAAGCTGGATCAGTCACAGTTGTTCTCGAAGTTCACGAGGAAAGGGAAAAGTGGACGTTCACTGGATCTCATGGAATCCATGCCTCGACCCTCGGCCTTCGGTGATCCCTAACCATACTCACGTGTTTGCATCAAGGGTCAGACATGGATAAGATAAGATAACATCACGATCAGCAGTTGAACATTTGTCTATCAGCTTTTCCTTTCCATCTTTATTTCGACTTTGTCTGCTCTGCTACCTTCTTAACCTCAGCCCGCCCTTCTATCATGGCTCGCCAGCTGCGTCCACGCAAATCACAGCCCAGCTATGCAAAAATGCTGCAGTTCGACGACGACGAAGCCGGGCCGTCGTCTGTGCCCGTCATCGAGGACCAGCTCAGCAGCGGGAGCGACTTTGAGCCGGAGAAGGCTAAAGCCAAAGGTGAAGGCCCCGAAGACGAAGAGGAGGATGGCGAGGACGACGATGATAACGACGAAGACGTCTCTGATGCCGTCGAAGCAGAAGACGACGACGACGACGACGCGCCCAAACGCCGGCGCAGCGCCGCCTTCTCTGTCGTCACCGTCGTGCACCCACGGAGCAAATCCACAAAAGGAAAAGGCCGTGCCCTCCCTTCTGACGGGGTGAAGTCCATGCCCGGCCCCGTCGGCCTCTCCCTGCGGCGCACGTCCAAACGGCAGATGTACGTCCTCCCGACCCCCAGCGTGCACCACCGCCACCGCGCCGTACCCCTCTTCTCGCGCACGGGCCGCGTGGAACGCCTCGCGTCCCCCCCACAGTTGTTCTCGCAGGTCAAAGTGGCGATGACGAACAATTTTACGCAAAACACGAAGGTCACGGACCGCGTGAACAAAGCGTGGGGGTACAATGTCGGCGCGGGCCCGCTGTGGGAGATGGTGGAGGATAGAGGGTGGTATAAAGAGGCGAGGGTGAGTGGGAATGAGATGGATAGTGAAGCGAGAAGGAGGCCGAGGGTGTATGAGGGGGTGAGGGTAAGGGAGGGGTGGGAGGTGTTGAGTGCGGAGTGCGTGTTCTGTGTTGTCTCTTTCTTCTGAACTCACGATCGTTATTTCCTTTCGTTCGTTAGAGACGCAGCACCATACCTCCCAACAGACATCGTAACAACAGAAGAAGGCGCCCTCCAGCCTCCGCCGCCCGTGCCCTGCTTCATTGGCCCCATCAACGCGCAGACGCGTCTCGAGCTCGACATGCTCGACACGTTCCACATGTGTCTGTCTGTCTCTCTTCATTCCTAGTGACCCCGCTAATGCTGATATTTGTCCCTCGGATCCAGCAACGTACATCCCCGAGAGCAAAGCGCACGTCTTCAATGCCGGCGCGCCGGTGTGGGGGCTTGATTGGTGCCCGATACATGTTGATGATAGACCTGGTGAGTCGTGTCTCATCTCATCTCATCTTCCCTTCCCCTTCGTCTTCCATCCCTCCAAATACTAATCCCTCCCCCGCAGCGCGTAACTATACCCAATACCTCGCCGTCGCGCCCTACCCATCCCGCTCGCACTCCCCCGAGATCGGCGCGAAGACCGCGCGCCCGTCATACGCGTGTGTGCAGATCTGGTCGTTAGGGCCCACCAAGGCGAATAACGCGGATTCTGGGGGGAAGGGTAAAGGTAAGGGTAAAGCCACGGAGGATGGTGTGAGAAGGAAGGGGAGAGCACCAGCTACTTCCCCCACTACGAACGGCGCGTCTCCGACCAGGCCCCTAGCGTCGGAGTCTGTGTCGTCGACAAGGGGCCAGCCGGAGTCATCTACGTCTGCAGAAAAGCCTCCTTCCTCCAAAGACGACCCAGGCACCATGAAATGCGAGATGGTCCTATGCATGGACGGCGGGCCCGCGCACGAGGTCAAGTGGTGTCCCCTCCCTGCGCACGATGCTGTGAGTCTACTTCTTACTTTCCCGTTGAACGCAGATCGTAATGTACATGATATGCAGGCCGACGATGAACTGGAAGGCACTCCGCGCAAGCTCGGGCTGCTTGCAGGCATCTTCGAGGACGGCTCCCTGTCGATCTACGCCGTGCCTGACCCGAGGGACGTCACGCCCCCGGGCCACGATCCTGCGTTGCCCGTGTACGGTGCGTCTTTTCCCCTCCCACTCTTGGGTCCTCTTCATCCCCATGTGCAAGTGAAAAAGGACTAAAAGCTGACTGTAAGGATAGTTAAGCTCCCCGACCCGCTCCTGCGCATCGAGCTCGAGGAGACGGCGTGCTGGACGGTGGACTGGGCGAATAGCGAATGTATTGCTGTGGGAACGACGAACGGTGCGCCCTTTTCTCATCTTCATGTTCGTTTGCGTATAGGGCTTTGTGCTGATGAGACGAGTGATGTAGGGATTATAGCGGTGTACGACGTCGGGCCTGCGCTCAAAGCGTGTAATGTACCAGGTACGTCCCTTCCCTGCTTTTCTGCTCCCTCTGCTCTTCGTACCTATTCAAGTCTCTGATGCCCCCCCTTTCCCCTAGGTGCCCCCACCCCCGCCCCCCTCCTCCCCACGCACTACATCACCGTGCACCAATCGGCCATCCGTGCCCTCGCGTGGATCCGCGCGCCGCCGAGCTGGGGCTCCGGCGCCCCGCGCGTGGACAGCGACCCAACGGTCATTGCGAGCGGGGGGTATGATGGGATGGAGTGTATGACGGATGTGCGGGAGGGGCATGGGTCGGTTATGAATAGGACAAGAGGTAAGTTTTCGGTTTTCGTGTTTTCGGGGGCTTTTTTTGCATCACTTGGGGGCGTTCCCTGTGTCACCCGTTTGTAAATGGAAGCTTCCTTGCGTCATTGACGGCCTCCCCTTTGTCCTTGGAGATGAAGATACTGATGTTGGTGTGTGTATTTTTGCCAGATGTGATCAATGCGATGGCGTTCTCGCCCTTTGCTGGGGGCCCGATCACGATTGACCATGAGAACACGGTGAAGGCGTATTCGGCGTCGCCGAGTATGCTGGGGAGGGGTCATACGCTGCTGGAGCCGCAGGGGCCTGTTTGGGTTCGTGCATTACATTCGTCTGCTAACTATTTATTGATTTATCTTGGGTAGAGCGTCAATGCATCAGACTACCACCCCCAGCTGGCAGTGGGATCTGCGGATGGGTCGTGCTCGACAACTAATACTCTCAGATCGACGAGGAGGGGAGGGTCGGTGGTAGGTGTCTATTTGGCTTCTCGAATTACGGATGACTGAGTGGTCATCCTTCTTCATAGCCTTTCTTCGTGCACAAGATCTACCAGATGGACTACAGCCGTAATACAGGAGAGTACAGGATGCTCGAGCGCTTCCTTCCCCAAGTGCGTCTACTCTTCCATCCTCCTCAAACCCACACCTTCCTTACTTTCCTTCCTCATAGGAAACACAAGACCGCCCCGCTGCCACGCGCGCTGCTAAAGGCAAAGACTCTTCCAAGCCCACCCCGGCGTCTGCCACGGGGGCATGGCCACAAGAAGTCGGCGTGCACCGCGTTGTGTGGAACAGCTGCAATGGGCTCGCGGCGGCGGGGCTCCTCGCGTCCGCGACGTCCTCGGGTCTGTGTCGCGTCGATGTATTGTGGGGGCGGTGGATAAAGGGCAAGGTGCCGTATGGGGGCGTGGAGCATATTCGGAGGGAGCTGGATGAGGATGCAATGGATGTGGATTCGGATGAGTCAGCGTCGTCGTAGCAGGTTTCTTGCAGAGAGAAGGGCAGAGAAGTGGGTGGTGCTGGGGAGCACTTTTCTTGTGTTGAGGAGCGGCGCTTGGATCCAGTAGGGGTAGATAACCGCTTCTTCCGATAATCTTGAAATATACGCAAAATACAAAGAAGCTAGACTTAAATGCTTAACGCAAAGCTAAAGCAGAGTTAAAATATAACATAAGGCAGGTAATATGCGTATATATAGTTTTGGTTTCTTTGTTCTGACCATTTTTGACTTCAATACATCCGCCATCGGTAGAAGACAGGCAGTGAGATTTCACCCAATCGCTCCCGCCCCCACCAATTCCAATTGCCATCCGCCACCTACGGTTCTACATCCAACCTACTCGCAGCCTCGCTTCATATAGACTTGGACAATGCCGGGTTAACGAGAGGACGATATCTTCCTCATCGTTGTATTAGCTTATGTTCGCGTCTAAAAATATTTATTTATTTAACATTTAAAGAAAAAAAATATTCCCGTGGCTTCGGCTGTGTTCAGGAAGCCAACGGTAGATATTTGAACATTTGGGCTTTGTTTATTCTTTTTTAAATTGGATTAAATAAAGATATGCTATGTTCTAGCATTTTTACAAAAGTTTGAAGTGAGTAGAGTTTTCTTGGATTTTTCTCGGTGACGAGCTGAATATTTGGACACAGAAAAATCCGGGCTGGCAGAAAGCACCGGTCCGGCACAAGTATTGCCGGACATCACTTGTTCCCTCATCCCTGTCAGTCACGATGTCGGGCTCTTACCGCGACATTCCGACCCACCTTGCAACTTCCGGGAGTGCTACTCCTTCAGCCTCGTCAGTCATGACCACCACTCCAAAGAGTACCAAGGCTCTAACACTCCAAAAGTCTTCTGTTCAGCGAAATCCTCCATACAATGATGCTGTTCTCGAAGAACGACCTATACCTTCGTTGAAGCCGGGTGAGGTGCTCGTCAAGATCGGCGCTGCAGCTTTTAATCATCGAGATGCGCGTAGTATTCTAACTATATTGCAATCCAGTACTTACAATCATGTGTATCTCAGGTATGGATACGAAGGGGACAATACCCCGGTATAGCTATGGGGAGCGTGCTTGGAGCAGATGGCGCAGGTATGTTATATATACCCCTTTGCATGCAGCCAACAGATCCAACACCGCCATATAGGCAGAGTGATAGCCTCTGCAACTCCCAATGATCCCCTCCTGAATAAACGCGCCTTCCTTACCCCAATGCGGGGGTGGGAGCAGGATTCTCTTGCTCCCGAATCTAGGTGAGTAGATGAAGCTTATGAATCAGTAACATGGACGACCAAGCTCACCTGACTGCATTTTTCTTTACAGATTCGGTATCCTTGGTGGTGGAGCCTTTCCTCCGAAAGGTACTTTCTCTGAGTATGTTGTGGTCGAAAGAGACCAAGTAATACTCACTCCCGAACATCTCGACGATGTTCACATGTCGGCATGGCCCCTTGGAGGAACTACTGCCTGGAGGTAGATGCATTCTATTTACTCGCGGCTTGTCGATGTCTCCTATCTAAGAGTGATTATGTGATAGGGCTGTTATGGTTTATGCTCAAGTCGAAAGTGGACAGAATGTGCTCATCACCGGTATTGGCGGAGGTGTAGCTCTTATCGCATTGCAGATTTGCATTGCGAAAGGCGCCTTTGTATATGTGACGAGCGGGAGTAAGGAGAAAATTCAGAAAGCTATTGATCTCGGCGCGAAAGGGGGTGCGAGCTATCGAGACAGTAAGTAGCTTAGCACAGCATTCTTGAGGATACCCGATAATTGATAACTTTTCTTGTTTGTGGTTAGAGGACTGGCCAGCCCAGATCGGCGCTCTCCTCGAGAAGACACAGAACGGTACCTCTGTTCTCGATGCAGTTATCGATTCAGGTGGAGGGGATATCATGGCCCAGACGGGCAAGTACCTTAAGCACGGCGGGAAGGTGGTTTGCTATGGGATGTGAGTTGACCGTTTTGCTTCATCGTCTATCTACACTTCATCTTCGTGTGCTTAATTAAACGAAAACAGGACCGCCAACCCGAAGATAACCCTCACCATGCGGGAGGTGATGAAGAACCAGCAGTTGATCGGTGAGTAAATTCATCCGTACAATGTGCTCGCCTCCAGCCCTATCCCCATCCCTTCCGATGGCCCTTTGGCCCTTAGCCGTCTATCTCCCTATACCCGTTCCGGCTCCGAGCAATATTAATTAAATGATATCGCCTATTAATACACCCATTCTCATTCCTTTGTTATGTTTTTTTTTCAATCCAGGCTCGATGATGGGCTCGCACCTTGACTTACTCAATGCAACGCGCTTCCTCGCCGAGCACCGCATTGTCCCCGTAGTGTCACATATCATCGACGGATTAGAACTCGCGGAGGACGGTTTTGAATTGATGAAGCGGGGCGATCAGTTCGGGAAGATTGTCATCAGGATCCGTGGAATGGCTGGTGCGCATGGAAAGGAAGAGGCACGATCTGCAAGTTCAAAGCTGTGATAGGTGAAATCAAGCTGTATGTCGTGGAATGTATTATTCTGTCAGAAAGTAACTGTTCTCGGTAAAACGACTGCGCAGTGCATGCGTACGAACGTGTCAGTTAATCATAAAGTAAGGAAGAGATGGTTGGTGATTAGAAAAAATAGCATGGATTGTCATGGAATTAAATTAAGAAGCTCAAACTACGATGGCCGGCGTAAATACAATATACAGTTCAGGAGCGTCCATGCTGTTGCGTCTAATGGAGTAGGTCGTGTTGCTAGGCATATCTCATAGCTCCAAAGTCCAATAACGTTGCACACAGCAGACCGAGAAATAGCTAAATAATAGTAGGTAGTAATGCATATCAACAAGAGTAGAGACCGGCAGAGGATAAGAAGTCTTAGCAGGTAGCGAGCGTGGTAGTAATATTTACAATGAAACTTGATAGTCCAAGGGGAAGAGCACCGGATCCAATAAGCGAGCGAGTTTAGTAAGAAAAGATCATAAGCCACGGGTTCAAAACGATCTGTGGCAGGAAATTGATGCATTAGTTTCCGAGGATCTGGCAAGAAAAAGTGCACGTACAGGTAAAAGAATGTGACAACCGACGACAAGAGCCATAGGAATAATCAGAGCCCAATTCCAACCAGGAATCTGCCACTCGAAGGGCACCACATCGGTTGTGAAAATGACCATCATGGCAATGCACATGAAGCAGATGATGAATGACAACTTGAATCGCTGCCAGATACGGGGAACCTCAATCCAGAACGTCGATCTCTCGACTTCCTTTACGGTTGAACCCCATGTCCTGATAACATATCAACGTCAGCAAGTAGTAGTGGTAAAGAAAGCGAGGAGGATTTACATGTTGTATGAGAACATATGAGCAAGAAGAGCAGTAGACAGATGGATGCTCAGACCGCCGAAGAAGAACAAGCTGTATCGCAAGGAACAGGCACAATAGTGAGCATGAGGAACCTCCGATCAGCGGGCGAGAAAACAAAGACGTACAAGAACGGAACCCATCTCAAGTTCTCAACTAATGCGCCAAAGAAGTTCTTGTGCCCGAGGCGGTATTCCAAAAGGGTGTACCCGACGTTGCCCACACCAGGGAAGACGACTGTACATGCCAGCAGGATCTCGAAACTGTGGAGGTAGAACCTGTCGATCTGAGGTGCAAGCCCGAGAAGGAGATAGTTTAGGATCGAGCCAATGGTCGCGGCGGCAATACCGTCTATATATGTCCAAGGGGCGGGGTCAGTGGGATGATTCTAAATGGCCCGACGGCAGAACAGATCAACTCACAGTATGAGAACATGTCTGTAAATATAATCATTAGAGATAAGAAGAGTAAAGGAATGAATTGGTGAGAAAGTGAACATTGAAATGAAGGGATAGAGGGTGGCTTACAGGACATCATTCCGATCTTGTAGTGGACGGGCGCGCGGGACCACACGAAGCCTCGGAGCTGCTGGCTGATCGGTCCATAGCGCCACCACTTTATGAGTGGGTTGAAGATAATCTCATTACAACCTAGTTGACGTGCAAAACGTAAGGAAAACCTGCCACGTCTTATGAATAGCAGAGAAAAACATACCATAAGCGTATTTTTGCCAGCGGGCCAATTCATCCACGACCGTAAGGGACACGCCTTCCTTGAAGCCACCGTTGGAGTACGTGGCCCAGCGCAGAGTGTACCCATTAAGCAGCAGCCGGAGAGCGAGATCAAAGTCCTCCGAGACGTTCGCCTCGGACCATTGCTTGCGCTTGCCATCTGCTGGGTCGATGAAAGCGGCGTCTTGCACGGCGGACCAGCGGAGGAAAGCATTGTGGCCAACGAAAGGCGCGACCTCGCCGTTGGCACATCCAAGGGAAATACACTTATTGATGCGTTGCGTGAAATGGGTGATGCCGTTCTCGAAGTAGTGGTGAGCTACCTGCATGACGTCTGCGCAGTTTACAGCTGGTTAGAATGAACCAACGTAAAGGTGGAGTACAAAAACTAACCAGATTCGTGCTGGATAATAGCAACATCGGGTGACTCGCCCATTTCACGAGCAGCATCGCGGAAGCAGTCCTATAGCGTACACAATCATGAGCTGCTCATTAAGCCATCTAGTGCAAAGCAAGCAACCTACCTCAGGCACGATAGTATCCGAGTCGATGATCAGGATGATCTCCCCAACACGAATACTTTTGCCATTCGCGCACCAGGGCTTGAACTGCCGGCCGCTCTCCTCGAAGAGCTCCTCTTGCGCCATCTTCATCGCGCGGTCCTCAAGGCACTCCTCCAGCGTGTCCTCCGCGCCCTCGGCTTCGAGCTGTGTGAGGAACTTCTCCAGCTTGAGGGACAATGCGAGACCGTAATTCATGCTATAGTTCGCCTTCTCGTCAAGAAAGTATTGAGATAG
Organism: Nidularia pulvinata; assembly: GCA_036937195.1. Taxonomy (NCBI): domain Eukaryota; kingdom Fungi; phylum Basidiomycota; class Agaricomycetes; order Agaricales; family Nidulariaceae; genus Nidularia; species Nidularia pulvinata. The sequence goes on from JASFDH010000870.1 coordinate 16,486, forward strand.
ATAGGAAATGGGAACGTACTTGCTAGCTTTCTTAAATTTACCAGCACGCTTGAACCCATCGGGGGCATTGGAATGTCCCGGCCTGGCGGTCCAGCCAATGTTGTGGTTCGCGTAGAAGGCAATACGCTCCTTGCGGTCTTCCTCGGAGATGAGCTGCAGGCCGTCATCGCAGATGAAGATCGCGGAGGTGCCGCCCTGGCGGGCATATGTCTGCATGGCTTTCTTGACGGAGAACACGGAGGGGGCACTATGAAGTATGGAAAGTTAGAATTAACGGCGTACAAGGAGTGTGGGAGAAAATCCGGCTTACATGGTTAGTTCGAGACTTTCCTTGTACACAGGCATTTGGATGGTGATGTGCGGGAGGTTGTTGTCGATCTCGGGATTGGGCTCAGGCTTGACGGCAGAGTAATACTGGGAGTTCTCGTGGTACTGGGCGACGGGGCCAAAACTAATCATACCGAGTTTAACAAAGAAAAAGGCTGAGGAGGAAGAAAATACGAACATGAGGGACAGATTGCCGACAAGCTGGAGACAGAAAAACTGCAAACGGAGTTAGAATACGTCGCGTTTTAAGGAGAGGAAATAGCTTACCAGGGAGACGGCGTAGATGATGGGCAGCGTAGCCATCAAAGCAAAACGAGTAGGGTTGCCGTCGAGGGCGTATTCTTGCAGTAGAATAGAAACACCAGCGGACATGAAATCTATTGCATAGTAATTGAGCATCTCTGGTCTGGAGCACACTTCGTAACGGGAACACGTACAAGTAGAAAGAGCGGCACCACATCCCGCATAAAACGGGCCGAACAGCATCAGCTTCCTCTCCTTCCTCTTACCAGGCCCCTTCTCTGCGTCGCCCTCACTAGGTGCAGGACGAGCATTCGGATCGCGGGGCTGCAAACGCCAGCTCCACCACGACTTCTTCGCGGGCGCCTGCTGGACGGGCTGCGCCTCCACTTCTGGCTTGGCTTCCTCAACTTGGATATCCACTGGACGCTTCTCGTTCAAGTCTGACTGAGATCCAACGGTCGACGGGGCTTCTGATCCGGCACTGATCGTGGACGGCGTTACGGGCTTACGCGCGATCGCGCGGGTACGCCAGATGTGCTTGATGAGTTTTTCGTCGAATTCCCTGCATAAGGGGAGGATGCTATCGATGGCGTAGGACCAGAGGACGAGGGCGTGCTCGTCGCGCTATATAGAATAAATGGGGTAAGCTCGACTGTTGATGGGACGTCGAAGTATGCATGCATGTAGAAAGAAGACGTACGATGAAAGCACCGCACTGGTCCTTTTCAGCTTGAGGGAGAAGATCAATGGTATCGAGGACCTGTATACGGGTGTTCTGATCGATGTAGATCGAGTCATCACCTGGTTCCCTGGATGACAGGACGTGACGGTTAAGCTACATTTGACAGATGCGAGTTTGGGAAAACAACTTACATCTTGCGGATGGCGGCATGGATGGACGCGTTGCGCAGCTTTACTGCTACGACGGGGTTAAGCCTTCGCACCGCGGCCTCGAAGGGAATGAGCGCCTGGTTCTCGTAGGGGAAAACTCTGAAGAAGCCGTCCTCTACGCGCATGCACACACCGGTGGAGATGATGTCCTCCGTCGGCATGAACCAGTTGTGCTGCTGCGTGCTCTCATCTACACAAAAATCCATAAACTCTTATCGATAACATATAGATAACAATTACTCACAAATCTTGTGCAACCACGCATCCCACAAGTCATAGTCGCTGTTGTGAATAGTCACGACAGACATGATTCTATCTGATTACGAAAAGAGGGATAAGATGGGGAAAAACTCGCGAACACCTATTAGTATAACTCGTGGGGTAGAGGGAGAGGGGAAAAGCAGCAGCCGTCTCGCAGGAGGACAAGAGCGGAGCCAGAGGGCCATTACGGCGGGTGAAGACTTTATACATCGAAGCAGCAATTGGTATCTGTTCCGGGAGGCACGCCAGGTTCAGAGACTGACAAGGAACAGGGCGAGATTCCTTAGCAAACTTAGATTGAATTTGCACCGAGCTGGCGTGGTGGCAGATGCCAGCATGTGTGACACTACATCGCGTTCAGTATCAGTCACATCGTGACATCGCCTCAGCTCTTCTTTTCCTCCTGTCTGATTCACTCCCATC